>NW_023611917.1:0-124659 GCF_013339725.1 Rhipicephalus microplus | reverse complement strand
CCAAGTGGAGTCAATTCACTGTCGCTTGTTTTCCCAAATGCGCCACGTTCTGTCAGCATTATCCGTTAGCTTCTCCGAGCGTCGACGTGGGCAGTCGGTCACCATGGCGGCCCGTTGTCTCCGCGAGGATCACGTGGTCTCGCGAGCGTGGTCGCCACGTGAGGCCCATTCTCGGGGCGAGTGGGCCGCGGGCGCCCAGCGGGACCGGCCGGGCTGCCCGATCGGGCGCGTTCCTCGGCCATGGCTTCGGAGGCATATTTTATTTTCAATTTCGTACATTAGCAGCCGGTATCAACGAGGACCCCGGAAAACTCAACTGCCTCCGAGAAGTAAGCCAGGAGATTGGTGACAAAGATTGATAGCTGGAGACCATGCTTTTTTCTGACTGACTCGTACGTGTACACTGTTCTTTTTTTTTTTTTTTCCACATGCACATACAAAGTGTTTACGTTCGCTACCACTTCATGACTGTTGAAGGGAAACCGACGAAGATTAAAGGTAAATAGCCGACCGACCCATTAACGAGAACCTTTCCTTTACACACACCGCCCGCCGCCCGCCGAACGACCAATTACGGGGAAACCCCTTTTTTTAGGCACGCCGTCCCGGACCCTCCCGCACCGCGGCGAAATCTTGGGTGGCCCGACACACGCCAAGAACTGAACAGCACGTGATATGAACCGTAGGTGGATGTAGACGGACAGTTGGCTTCGTTCTCAGTGTTGACAGTGGTTCTTCCTCTTTTTTACTTTCTTTCTTTCTTCTTTTTTTGTCTTTTTTCTCCCCCCCTTTTTTTTTCCTTCTTCCGTTTCCCTCTCACTCTCGCAAACGTCTTTCAAGGCGAGAGGGACGCGGCAGCAAGGAAGTTTGGAAGCTCATGTCAGTATAACTCATCCCCTGATGAAGGGAGGTCCCCTCCCGACACTGTTGGAAATAATAATTTACCCTTGTTGACAACGCTCCCGTTGTGCCATATCCCATACCTTCACGAAGACTAACTGGCCCATTGAATTATTACTCCACTATATATATATATATATTATATATATATATATATATATATATATATATATATATATATATATTGTAAAGATTACAGCGTCACTGGGACAGGGGGCGTTCATTAGAGGCCAGACTGAGAAGACGAGAAGGACGAGCGATAACAACAGTCGGCCTGCAGCAAAGGCGTTGTCTCTTCGTCTCATTCCTTTACATGGTGCAGTCGTCACAAACGAAGCCACCTGTGCTTCAGCATCTTCGGGGTTGCAGACCCGTCACTCCAGGAGCGCCGTCCACGCTTCCTAGGCCATGACATCCCAAGCTTGCCGCAGGAAGCCCAGTTCAGGGACGATATCCAGGCCTACTCGGTGCCTGCGTACCAGCTGCCGTTACAAGCACTATCCAAGGAAGGCATACAACCTGCTTGGTGGAACAACAGTATCGTATCGACGCTTCCAATCAACGGGTTGACCACGCTTTCATGATCCAGACATCGGCACACTCATTGCTGCAGCAAAAGCGTATTCTTCGAACGCCGCCAATGGCTACCCAGGCGGCTTGTCCGACAATGCTGCGCGGATCATCCACGAAGCCGCACGCTTCTCCCAGCGACTGAACAGCTTGGTGCCTTCGAACTGCGGATCTCAACCGCCGCTGCGAGTAGCATGAATCCCATATCTTCCGCGGCCATCAGTCATGGCTTTTCAGGCTTCTTGCCCGTCCTGCCCACGGAAGTTCTATAAACGACGTCCTTGCTTGCTCAGGAGCTGGACCGTTACGCCTTGAATTACCGGATCCTGTACTCAACGTTACCAGCAGTGGTTGTATCGAATGTAGTGGAATTCTGACAACCCCAGGACGACGCCGTTCGGTAGGTTGCAATGTTAAGTGCTCTCGGCAGCCGCTATGCCTGACTGAACCATCAAAAATGGCTTGTAGCCATTTTCCATCGGTCACGAAAGCCATCGATCGCCTTCGGTATGCTGCCAAAGCCTGGAACAACTATGAAAATGTGAAACAGTTGATTGATATGTGGAGTTCCGAAACCATCGTATGATTATAGGTGATATCGTAATGGAGGGCTCCGGAAATTTAGACCACCTGGAGTTCTTTAACACGCAACTAAATCTGAGCAGACGGGCTTACAGCATTTCCGCCTCCATCAAAAAGTGCAGCCGCCGCCGGCGGGATCCGATCTTGTGACCTGCGGGTCAGCAGCCGAGTACCTTAGCCAGTAGACCACCATGGCGGGCCGAAGGTGCGAAACAACATTCGTGGCCTGAATGGTGTGCGAGGTGGAGTAACGTATTTCGCCCACTTTTTCATGCCTCTGATTCCGACTAAACCGTGGATCAAGGCGGTGCAACACACAACCTTGGCGGTGCAGTTCGGGCGCCCACCAGCTTGCCCTGTTTTGGGGATAAAGCTCTCAAGACGGAACGCCCTTTTCGTACAACTGTGCCTTGTAGGGGCTCCAGGAACAACTATGCAGATCACTCTGTGGCAGTCATCGACACTAGCCGCCAGGCATACTTCTCCATACAAGAGTCAGCTTCTCTGTCGACACATCTTACAGAACCACCCTTGACAAGGACCAAGATCGTCTCCCAGTTACAGCAGCCTGTCAGTCCCTTCGAAGCTAGCCATCGCTGGAGTGCCTGGACGCGTCGTTCTACTCCGTAACAATACAGCTACCTCCAATCCAGCTGGAGACGCACTGACCATTACTGCTGGTTTGATGAACATTTCCATGCTGCATCGTTTCCGGTCATCAATGCAGTCATTGGCCGAGCGTGCTGATGCTTGCCTTTTGCAGAGTACCGTCTACTTAGGAGATTCCGAAGTGGCTATAACGCCTGAGGATATTATCAGGCAAGACCTGCTGATACAAACCACGGTTGCACCTGTCTATCAGGCTTATAAACTAGACCTCTTGACTGCATATCACACCTTGTCGGAAGCCTCCAGCAGCACGACATCAGCAATTTCACAAGGTCACGACCTGTGCCATGAGACAATACATCAACTTTGCCCTGTGATGTCCCATATGTCAAATGGGACACCTCGTAACCCCTGAATGCACGAAGGACGTGCAGAAATATCAGCTCAGTGTGTGCCCCATACTCTACACATGACGACGTTCGTTCACAGCATGGACAAGACTTGCACAGACTACCCCAACACAGACGCCCACCAGAATGTTTGAGAGTACAACAGTCAAGTCCCGCGTATGCACAATTGACCACCGTGGCTTAGTTAAGGCCGCTCGCCAGAGACCAGTTCCCCAGCTCTTCCTGCAATGTGGCAGCTTTGCCGAGACCTGCGGCCAGAACGAGGCAACCAAGCTAGGCTGCCTGAGTCATCGGCGCTTCCGGAAGACACATCGCGGCCTCCAAAAGAACGACCACCCAGATACAGCCAGTGTCGCCCCCCCCCCCCCAGAGAGATCTGGCAGCTCGTCATGCTACGTCGCAGTCATGGCAGAGTGTAAGGACTACGCCCATGCTAGAGGCTACACTGCGAAGACAAGAAGAACCAAGCAGATAAAACAGCCGGCTTGCAGCAAAGGTGTTGCCTCTCCTTCTTATTCTGTAATATATATATAATATATATATGACGTTAGCGCTGGTGGTTGGTAGAGGCAGAGGAAGAAGTGCTTTAGAATAAAAATGGCGTATGAGCCAGGCCACGTCTCCCACATCATAGCGTTACACAAGTCGACATAATGAAGACCTGCCAGCCCCTTCATCAGTCGCTCATCATCTACGCAGTTCTCCGCAAGACACCATGACCACAGATGGACTACCGTACAAGCGCCTAGTATTACACATCGGCCAGCATCATGTCAGAACCATCTGCTGACCTTGACATCCCCAAGTACACCGGATCAGCGGACGACGGACCCGTAGAAAACTGGTTCAACCTCTTCGAGTTTCACGCTACCGCTGCATCATGGTCGGAACGGGAGATGATCACCAACTTCACTGACTACATCTCCGGTGAGGCATTTAAGTTTTACCTGACACACATATTCGAAAACGACGAATCATGGCAAAAGATTAGAGAAGAGATGATTGTCCGTTTTAACGACTACAACAAGGACTTCCTCATTACGGACCATCTGCATACAACCAAACTCGACCGTCACAGTCCACGCTTATTACTCAAGGAACGTAGCTTTTCACCACGTTTCTCTTCACAAAAGCCAGTATTTTCAAAGTCCTCGCTCTAGCACATGGCACAGTACGTTGCTTACCCACCTCATGCACTTCATTTTTCATCTTGCATACGTGGTCCACCACCTGGTTTACCTTCATGTGGCTCTTCAAGCGCTCCTGACGCTCACCGTTTGCCTCATAAGAACACCATGTTCATGATAGACGAGTTGACACACCGAGAAAATACCAAGTCGAGCCATGCTCCTTCCGCACGGGCTCATGCATCACCGTCCGATGCATACACACTCGACAGTTGAAGCAACACCGAAAGCTCAGACGCATCGAACGTCACACGCTGCCATGCGCAAGAGCCTCTCGTAGTGAACAGTGTAGAAGAACTTTTTATCAACTCTGGAGCATCATCTTCATTGCCTGAACTGCATGACAACAGCTCACAGACTACCAGCTGCCGACTGGAGACCCCATCAGGTTGTCATGAAAACCAGCACAATGTTCAAGAAGGGCTTCTACCGCAATACGGTACACAGCAACGTTAGCAACGCCAGCAGAAGCAAGTCCGTGAATCACAGACACTCCAACGGACACACCAACAAGGACGACGATGCAAAGCAAGCCTCTTAAAACAAACTCAAGAACGAGGCAACTTTGCATAAGCGATCGGTGCCAGAAACGCATTTGGCTTGAAATATCAAGACTGCGCCTAAGATTACAGCTCCGAAACCTCAGGAAACACCGAACAAGACAAGAAGTCACCAGTTCTACCACGCAAAAATTCAGACACCATCCTATTAGTTTACGACAACGGAGACAACGCCACAGAAAACTACGAAAAGGCTGAACGTTATAATTTGCACAACGCACGAACATAGACATAATTACTTGAACTTTAGTTCTTGTACATGCAGGCTGCAAGCACTAATTCTGTCTCAGCCGGGACACAGAATACAGTGCGTACGACCGAGGATTCGGCGCCTACGACATTCACCTTCAAGTGCTCCAAGGACTTCCAACCTTGTTCGTTCCTCGCAGCTGCTCAAGTCATGTCATAGTCAGTGCAGTTTTGCAAGACACGGTTACCTTCTCCAGAACGCCACAGCCAACCTCACCCGCCAGAACTCCCCTATTCACTGGACTGCTCCACTCTTTTCTGAAGTTTTGCGAGTTTACGGAACACCACTGGGACATGAAACCAATTGTGCATTTTGACATTTGTGACTTCTCAACCTTGCCTTGTTTACTTTTTCTTGTTCGTAATCCATGCCTTCTTTCAGGGGGGAGGGGGAATCAAGTGACGTTAGTACTGGTGGTTGATAGAGGCAGAGGCAGAAGAAGTGCTTTAGAATAAACATGGCGTATGAGCCAGGCCAAGTCTCCTATTCATATAAACGTCACACACACACACACACACGCACACGCACGCACATGCACACACACACACACAATATATATGCTGCCTGTAGTATTGCAAATAGTCAAATAGATCCTCCATGAGAACGGTAACAATGGAAGCGTTTATTTTGACAATTTCGGCCAGAGTCTGGTATTCATCAGGCATGAGGGTACATTCTGTTTGCGGTCATATTATAATATTTTGAGCAAAAAAAAAAAAAATGAGGGGAAGAACGGCGAAGACAGAAAAAAAGAAAAAAGACAAAAAAGGGGAAAAAAACTTGAAAAAAGTTCCACGGTTCACTGTGCTATGCGAGTGGCGTCGCGATGTGCATTTTCTTAGAAGTGTTGCATTCAGTGTAGTTGGGTGGTGGTCCCTATATTGTAGACGGTGGCTGGCTAATACCCCTGTCACACGGCCAACCCAAAACTCCGTTGAACACCGTCAACGTAAATGTCCGCTAGGGGGTTCGGGAGGAGTTGTGGCAGTGTCACACGGCAATGACAAGGTTGTAACAGTTGCCGCGAGGGGGCTCAGCTGGCGCTGTTGATTTTCGGAAAAGGTTATAATTGATCCCTATTGATTTTTTTGTGAATCCTCGTTATGCGGTTGTTACAAAAAGCACTATAAAGTAGGTACGCGACTAACAAACCATTAAAATAATTTCAAATAAAACGCGTTTGCTAATTGTAGCAATGCTGCTAGTGACGCTGGCCACATTGTGCTTTTAGTTGTTTTGTTGCCTGTGTACATGCCCGGTATGAGAGTTCTTATGCTTCCTTGCCTCGTGAGCGCACATTTTGTGTTCTTCAGCCATGAGTGACACACGGACGACGTGAGAAAGTGGTGCGATATTGCGCTGGTAATGACGTTGATCGGATGGCGCCAGCAGGCCCGATCGCGAGGCACGGTGTGTAGGGCATCGGTCTTGAGAGTAAGTGAACTCTGGCGGGCGTAAATATTGTAAACAAACGCGCGTTGTGAATGAGTACAACGAAAGAACGTTTAATATTGCTAAAATGTATTATTCTTCACTGCGGCCACTTAGTGCTCAAAATTTTCTCTGACCTCTAGACTGCTGAGGACGAGAGTACCTCGTTTCGCTGCGAAGGGAGATCGTTGAACGTCCTTTGCGAAATGCTCCGTTCACCTTCGTTTGCGTAAGAGTGGCCGTGTGACACCAACCGCATCTTCGTTGTCGTAAAGATGAAGGAGTTAAACAGTCTTCACAGGCGCCCGTGTGACAGGGGTATAAGATTTTGAAAGGTGTTTCCCTAAAGAGGCTGGGTGTGTTAAGTGACTGTTGTGGTACTTACAAGGGGATCGTGCTTAGCCCACAATGCAACATCACTTGCCACAATTTGCATGGACATCCACAGCGAACTAAAATCGCACATCAGCCCTACAAAGCACTGGCCAAGCACGCATAATCAATGCCCTGTGGACAGCACGCACGAGCACCATCAGAATCTACAGAAAGCCTGAGTGAACATGGTCGTCTAGCGCATCATACCTTCTAGAGCTTAGTGAAAGCCTGCAAGACTGGGCACGGTTGGCAATCAAGCAAAGATTAATGTGCCCATCTCCCTCACACGAAAGCACGTCAAAAACAATCACACAGGGGGTGACTTTCTTGGACTACAGCTGTACACGGTTAATCAATAGGCGTGGTAGCGCTGTCTCAAAAAATCAACAGGCATTTCATACCTTTACTTGCACTGTACTTGCTGCGCTCTCACAAATCACATTGCACTGAAGCAACAGACAACACAAAAATTGCTTTGCTCACTGTGGCAACAGTATTCCTTTATGTCAGCGTTCTGAAGGACTATAACTTGTGAGACCCATAACTTCATGTAACATTCTGAAATGCCGCTATGGCAGCTTTGCGGCAAAACCAAGTTTCAAAGAAATCTGAGGACAAATGCGATACATACCTGAAGAAAACGCGTATGGTTCTGTTTGCACAGCAGTTGATGATAGGATTTCTTTTCATCCATTTGGATCCTTCGTGGCACATAAGTAGCTGCACTTGAACCGATTTCTCTGTACCATTGTTCGTTTCACATGCTGGCTTCTGGTGATGTTTGCACAGCTTGTCCCAAATTACGAACCACACCTGGTGCTGCTCCATGTACTGGTTCTGCTGTGAAGTCATCCTGAAATAATTTTGATATGTTGTTGGTATCGATACTGCTAAATGGTATTCTCAGAAAAGAAATGAAAGCTTGATCTCTTTCGCTACAATAATTTGGTTTTGATGAGTGTAGAATAGTTGTGCCTCCAGAGAGCAACCATCCAAGAATCTGAAATAGTGCACGATAAGACAACTTACTGATGTGTACACACGAAAATAAGAACATATCAGAATTGTTGGAATACATGCTTCTTAAACATCTATTAAAAGATGTAATGAAACCAATTATACACTGTATATTTCCCTAATCTTATCTATTTCCAATGCAGCATTCAGCACTGCCAATGTTGCTCAAGAACTTAAACCAATAAGACAGTACCAAATTAGGCGAGTTGGAAAACGGTCATGACGTTCGGAGTAAAGGAAACACGGACGAAATAAAACGACGACGGAAGGACTGAATCGTTGAAAGCACTGACACAGCACTTCTGCCGCCATTTTGTCCTCGCTCGTACCGTACTTTGTTTACCACTAGGTGTCATAACTCGAAACCAATTATATACTTCTGTAATGAGGTTTTCCAAAATAGCATCCTATAAAAATATTATGACTATTCTGGAAAATTCCTCATCTGAATCTACTTCATTTAAATTGAAGGAATGATTAAAATCATTATTGGCCTCTGTAGTCCTGGAAATACTTGCAAGAGCAAGTTCGTAGTTATATATATGCTGTAAAGTCCCGATTCATCGGGCATCCCTCCCTTACGGGTGAAGAGATAACGGGAACTGATTTGTAGAGGAGGGCCGGCCTTCCTCGATCACATGAAAAAAAAAAAAAAAAATGGCAATGTGGGCGAGCAGAAGAACGGTGCATGCTTTGCAATAAAATCAGTAGTGTTGAAATTGGTGGTGTAGCATGGACGGAAATCGGATGAGGAGCAGAAACTTGACGGGTTTAAACAGTTCGAACGGGGCCGCCATGTTGGAACGGTATTGCGGCAGTGCATCAATACAGACTGCAGAAAAAAATTTTAAACATTGTTTTGTTTGATGACGAAGACTCTGGAAGCCAGCCTTTCATCTCATGAACTGTCGCTTCCCGTCTGGCATGTCGTACTGCAACCAGATCCGCCATGGAGCACGTCAAGAAAAAGCAGGCTTGTCATTAATCTCAAAGTATAAGGCTTGTGAATGGCGCAAAATAGGGTCATCCAATCCCAAAAGTAAGAGTTCTGAAAGCTTCATGCCCTCTATAGTTGATTAAAACTGGCCATAGTCCAGCAGCGCTGAACACCGATGGAAACTTTCATGAGAGACGAATTGGTGGCTGAATGAACAGGGCAGCACCGATTTCTGGTTGCAGAAATCTGATTAATCCTATTTTTCTGCTGGTGCAAATTTCCGTAACGATACTTTCGACAGTGCAGCCATTTCAAACATTTTTTTTCCATTAGGGCCGCACAGAGGAAAACAAGTATATGCACCTATATTCAAACGATTACACAGAACGTCGTAAGATTTTCATACCACCGTTTTGTAACTAGATTCTTTGGAAAGAATCTCTGTGTATACAAAGATAGTGTACTTGCAATATTGTCACGGGGTCATGACGCTGACGAAGGCAGAGACGGCTTGTCCAAACTGAAACTGTTTGTTTGGCCGAACTTGTCGCCGGTAAATGAAAAGCCAGATTACGGCGATATACACTGGCACTGGTACCAACAAAGAGAGCGCCGACCGTTGATCAACTGACCGACGCTGATGCGCATCGGCATTTAGACGTGTGCATTGAATATTCCAGTGCTATCACTTGTGGCCACGTAGGTTCGACAGTAATCTGTTATGTTCACATTGTGTGCGTAATCTTAACAAAATAATCCACTGCAATCTTGCAGCTTTTCAAAGCTTGCAAGCGCGGCTTGCGCTGAGAATTACTAAACAATGTACCGCATCGATTACAAAGTTGATGAAAGAATATCGATATCCTCGATGAAGAAGCTGAGGAAGGTTCTAAGGCATCATGAGAATTGCTTGCAAGTGTGCATAAAAGCATACGATGAGGCACTACATGTGTCAGAGTTTTGTGAGCCCATTTGTTCAAGCTTTCTACACAGTGACGTAACTGTTATAATCTCCATCTGGAAATCTAAACCAAAAGTTGTATGAATAAATATGGTGGCAACAAATTATTTTGCGATACTATAAATCTTGAAGTGGGTAGCACGTTTTGAGTGCAATAGAAAATATGTGTGCCAAAAAACGAACAAGCCACAAATTTGACGGTGCCACCCCCTTTTGAAATTTCCACTTTCAGCCTCATTGACTACCTTAACCTCTATAGTAGACTACTACCTGTCAACCTGGTTTCCAATTCTTCAAGATTTATCTCATGTTTTCACAGTCAGTTGTCCATGCTTAGTCTGAATACTTCAGTACCTGATTTTTTTAGCAAAAGTATCATTCTACTACATTTTGATTTTTACTCTAGTGTTGAAATCTTTTAGACTTTTTTCAAGGTTGCTCAATCACTACCTTCCCTCATGCTCAAGATTTGAGTTGAATTCTTTAGTTTTTTTTCCTTACATCTGTAACACAAGGAGACATCATAGGGTGACACAAAAAACACTCTAAGAATAGATCGTGTGAAAACGGCGCCTTTTGGTCCCACAACAATGATCGTCATCTATATTGCATTCCATCCTTGCGCCCAACTATCGTCCTCGCCCCTGGTTCATTCAGGTCACAAACAACATTCGCGTTATCAGGGTTACATTGCATTTCAATGAGAAAGTGGCTAGCGCCGAGTCGTATCATGACCTCAACTTGAAGGAAGTGCTGCCATGCATTTATAAAACTGGGATGAAATCGAATCATAATTGTGCTTGTTGAAAATTGTGTGGGGCGCCGACATAAAGATGAAGAAGGGTAGTGGGGTCGAGGCAGGACAAGTGGACCGAATTTTAGGTATGTTTCGAATAAAGAGAAATCAACAGTGAGCTTCGCCATGGGGACAGCAACTCGTCCTTCCTTCAACGGTACTTTTGCAGAGAAAGTACATATCTGGGTCACCACCATTTTCACTGAATATCTCTCACGATTAAATCGAAAACTAAAGCGATAGTTCGTGCACCCTCACCAGAGAACATGAAGGCCTTTAGTCATTCCAAGGAGTGCCTGGCTACCAGGCCAAGTTCGTACAACAATATGCCAATTAGTGAACATCACAGAGCAAAATTGCCCTGACGATGTCATTCATTCGAATGGACAGCTGAAGCTCAGAAGAGTTTTCATCAGCTGGAAGAGCAATTGGCCGGCAAACCCTTTGTGCAGATATTCAACCTTAAGCCACCTGTCCATAGTCACTACAGATGCATCGGATGTTGGGTTAGAGCAGTTTTACAACAAAAAGATGGATCACTTTTCACACAGGGCCTTTGTATAACATTCCCTCTCACTGGCTGAAAGAGAGAGAAAACGGAAAAAAGAAAGGCGGGGAGGTTAACCAGGATGTGGTATCTGGTATGCTACCACTACACTAGGAATGGGGCTTAGGGTGTTCAAAGAGAGAAAGTTAAAAAAAATTGGGCCCCGTATCTGCATGGTAATCTCCAAATGTCGTTGAAAAGACGATAGTCTTGCGTGTGGAGAGAGATGAACAAAACATTTATTTGATGGTCTGTGCAAAAAAATGGTGAATGATATTATGGAGGCTCTGCGTTAGAGTGCCTCGAGCGTGCAGCAGAGGCGAACGAACGCATCGTCACGTCACACGGTAAGGACATAAGCACCATCTGGCAGTTTTTCTTGGAAAATGAAGCGCGTGGCTTTGAGACGGGTGTGCGCCGCCCGTCTCAGAGGTGTAAGGTGTAGAATGTAAGGCGACGGGTAGGTGCCACCACCGTCTCGTGTTTCGCAAAGCGTTGGGAAACGCTCGCCTTTTTGTGTGTTGTCATGGTCATCGCAGCGTGATAAGCGCTACGGTCCCTAAAATTACTTATGTATGCCTTTCTAGTAAAATATGCATATGCAGATTATATACGTGTGTTATGGTGCCCCATATATGCACAATAATCGCTTTTTGTTAGACAATGGCTTAAGTTTGAACGCTAAACCTTGAGCAACATCGGTGGGCGCTCCCGATTGGGTCGGCTGTTTCAAATATTTGGTGCCGTTAAGAGTGGACAACAGACAAATCTACAGACAAACAGACGTACCAAAATTATTGCGTCGAAGGTCCCCAAGAAAGACAATGTCTATAAAAAAATTAAGAGCAAAAGACGGACACACACACACACACACACACAATCGATCCACTTAGAGGTGTTCCGACAGGCCAGTAGTTCCCAAGAAGTCCAGTAGCGCTTGCATGGCTTTCTGTGATGATGAGTAATGATGATGGGGCAGCATACTTTCTTCTGAGAGCGGCTGGTCATCTAACTTGTTTAGTGTATGAGAAAGGTATCGTCTTTCTAGGTTATAATCTAGGTAGTCGCAGAGGACATGTCGAATTGTTTCTTCATCTCTGCAGTGTGCACAGGTGGCGGTGTCGGCCATCCCTATGCGAAACAGGTACAAATAGGGTAAACGCGACGCCCAACCAGTTTGCATAAAGCAGTAGCGTCACCTCTTCGAAGTTTTGTTGCAATCCGTAAGCTTAACGTAGGGTCAAAGGATCATAATCTTGCATGCGTCAAAAAAAGGCTTATTCCAAAGTGACACAGAGCATTGGCCAGCAAGCATGCCGAGCTTCCTAGGAGCGTCCGTCTCAGAGAGAGGTATTGATCGGTCGTTGTCTTCTGTATGGGCAGGCTGAACAGGCAGCTTGATCAGCCCATTCATTACCGATAATTCCATAGTGGCTTGGCAACCACTGAAATATAATGTGGTGCCTTTTTTCTGTTATATGGTGTAGTATTCCTGCCGTCTCAAATACCAACTGCTCGCGCAGACCACAGCATAGATTTGACACAAGTGACTGCAGTGCCACCTTGCAGTCGCAGAAGATCGTCCACCGTTGCGTGCTTTGGTCGTTGATGAAACGCAGCGCAGCGGGAAGTGCTGGAAGCTCTCCTGCCGTTGATGTGGTTCCATGAGCTGTCTGAATTTGATGGTTGTCACGTGCGTCGGAATAATGAGCGCCGCTGTTGAGCTGTTTGGCAGAACGGAGCCGTCGTTGTAGATGTGGGTGCAATCTTTGTACTTTTCATACAGCAGAAGTAAGGCGAGCTACTTGGGGGCTGGTATTGACAAATCTTCACAAAATATTGACAAACAAAATGTTCAGTAAGGAACGTGAAGCACTTGCGTGTTTATTGTAAGGCAAAAATTGCACATTATCTGTGGGGTTAATGCTTTACTTTCAGAACCGATCATCAAGCAGTATTTGCTTTGCAATTCGCTGGAGGGCCGGTTTATAGACCCTCATGCATTTCTAAATCAACAGCTCAGATACTATATTCCAACTTTCAAATATTAATGAGAACTGACAGGCAATAGTACCAAGAAAGGTACAGGAGATATTATTAAAGTAATTGTGATGTAAATGTAAGAACAAAAAGCTGATTAAAAGATAACTTACCGTGGGCAAGGTCCGAATCTACAGCCTTTGAAAAACGTTTTAAATGCTCTACCAACTGAGCCACCACGGCGGCTATCCTCCCTAGGTACATATGTGAATTAAACGTGGAAGCATCAGTCAGCATTGCCTGTTGCCATTGCGGCGAGTGCACGACACTAATTTTTTGCCCATTGGCATCACGTAGCACATAATCTTATTACCAGCCGGCAGCTGTCGAACAATCCTTCGCATACCACCTGAAGGCACCAAGTCTGCCCGAACAAGAGCCTCGCTCTGAATGAAGGAAAGAAGGGTAAGCTTGAGTGCTGTTTCTTTATTAGAAACAATATTCCGGAGAACTGAAAGACAATGAGTGGGTGAGTTTACAGCAGCACTTGCAGATACCTGAACCGTTTTCTGCTTTTTACAGTGTTTGGCCTGCCTTGCCGATACTGTCAACGACTCATCTGAATTTCTTCACCCGGAAAGCAAGTTAGTTTCCACACTTTCACAGGCTCGGGCCTTGGTTGCGTGAACGACACTGTCTACTTAACTGGAGATAGTTCAGGCCTGTCTATCGCCTGGCCAGCTGGTGTTCTGCGTGTCATCATCTATGATGACGACATCTTGGTTGCTTCAATCGTGACCAACCTGGATCATTGACATCATCGGGCGGGCATATAAGGACTTTGATGATGAGTGGTATTTTATGGCGCAAGAGCGAATTGATGGCCAAAGAGCGCCATTTCAGTAGGCTAGCGATATGAACAATGATATGACACGTGGCTGTAAAAGGGCCTTAAAATTCTCGCGCTAACGTGGATAAAAACATAGAGGTAACGAAATCATGGCAAGAAATATGTGCAGTGAATGTGGATGGCAAAATGTCACGATAAAACCATGGCGGAGATGTAGTCACCACAGCCACAACCTGGTACAGAGGTCGTGCAACGGATCACCTCGAAATATGGAGTGAAAGCTGTGAACATCTTTTAAAAACATGAAAAGTGATTGAAGTTTAAAAAGTAGATCCCTACCGTTGAGCATCCCAGGGTGTAGTGGGAGCTGCTGTCGGTAGGGCAGTAAAAAGTGCTTTTTCCTTGGAGCATCCAACTCATTGCACTGGACAAGAATGTGGAGAACCGTAATTGGTTCTCTACATCTCTCACACAATGGTGGATAGCCGGTGGACATAAGATATAGATGTGTAGCTGTGTGTATGTCCTGTTCTTAGCCTTGTAGTGTTACTTTTGTGTGTCGTGATTTTGATACTGGTGGCCAATTACCTAGTTGCAGCTTAATAGCATGGAGTTTATTGTCTGTGTGTCTATCCTATGTGCTCTGCCAATACCCCTTAAGCTTTCGTTCTAGAAAAGGTTTCAAGTGTAGTGCAGGGATTGGTATTGATGCATGGAAAGTGGTGTCGTTGGCCGGAAGCAGCCAACATGTCCGCCAAAACGGTTCCCTTGCATCTCATGGTGCCTGGCACATAGCAGACAACGGCATGCTGTTTTGATGTGTACAGTGTGCACAAAAGCGGTAAAGTGACACCAGCCGTGGTTTTTGTGTTTTTTAGGAGTTTTCCAGGCTTTACCTACACTTAGGGAATCGTGTACATTACCGCCTTTTGTAATTTGATCTGTTTGATGTTTTATGAACGCCAGAATTGCATAAGCTTTTCCTAAAGAATGCTGGCCTCGGAAAATGATTGACCTACCGCTACATAAGACTCAGAAGTGTTAGACTTTGAAGCATCGGTAAAGAACTCAGGGCATGTGTATTTATGCTGTTGTTCTACGAAGTATGTATGTATGTGTGCAAGTGGAGAGTGCTTTATGACTTTTACAAAATAGACATCAAAGTCTATAAACTGGCACTGCACAGTGGCAGATAGGCAGCAGGAACCATCAAACTGTGTTCGAGAAGAGGCACACCTGTTTCTTCGGCCAGGCCCTTTACATGGAAGGAGTATGACTGCCCTAACGAAGGAAAGTTCTCGAACAAGCCAGAACAAGACAAATCGTTAATTGTGAAATGAGAGGGGTATTGCTTGTCTGCTTTCAACTTCAGAAAGTACAAAAAATACAGGTAATGTCTTTGTAGGTGGAGCGACCATTCATTCGAATCCACGTACAGGCTTCCACAGGGCTGGTGCGGAAAGCAGCCATAGAGAGGCGAATGCCTTGATGGTGGACAGGGTCGAGAATTTCCAAGGCTGATGGTGTTGCCGACTGATAGATTATAGCACCGTAATCTAGGCGTGTGCGTACGAGGCTTTTATATAGGTTAATTAAACATTTTCTGTCACTACCCCATGTAGTGCGTGACAACTCTTTCAAAATGTTCATTGTTTTTAAGCACCTGCCCTTATATACTTGATGTGTGGAATGAAGGTTAACTTAGTGTCTAATATTAGTCCAAGAAACTTGTGCTCGGTCTTCACTGACAGAGGTTGGCCATGCAGGTCGATGTCAGGTCAGGATGGAGGCCCCTCTTTCGGCAGAGCAAGTGCTCTTTTGTGCGTTGAGTATAAAACATTCTCATCTGCCTATCGAGATATCTTGTTCAACCTTAGTTGAACCTGACGTCGGCACATTGAGGTGTCGCACGATTTGAAACAACTCTGTGAATTATCGACATATATGCAGTAAAAAATATTACGTGGGAGAGACAGGTGCAAGGAATTCCTTTAAACTATGAAAAGTGTGCAACTCAATACACCTTCTTGTGGCACTCCTGTTTCTTGGACAAATATTTGAGATAAGACAGTGACAGCTCAGACACGGAATGTCCGGGTAGGACAGGTAGCTCTCAATGATTGTCAGCATTCTACCCCGCACACCCTACATGTGACATGTCTCGCAATATGCCAAAGCACCATTTAGTGCCATATGCCTTTTCATATCGAGAACACCAAAATAAAAAAATTGCTTATGAACAAAAGCGTCGCGAATGTGTGCCTCGATACGGACAAGGTGTTCAGTGATGGACCGAACCTCTCGAAACCCACACTGGTATGGGTCAAGTAGGCCATTAGCTTCAAGGAAGTGCATCCAGGTGCCTGTTTATCATTTTCATAAAGACCTTGCAAAGTCAGCCAGTCAAGACCATTGGCCTGTAGCTGGAAACTGAGGATGGGTCCTTGCCTTGTTTTAGAATTGGGATAACAATAGCAGCCTTCCAGGCTGAGGGTAGCTCGCCGGAAAACCATATCGCATTATACAGGGAGAGGAGAACTTTTTTGGGTTTCAGTGGGAAGATGTTTCAGCATTTTATATGCCACATGGTCCAGGCATGGGGTAGATTTATTGCAGCAGGTAAGTGGGGCTTGTAGTTCAGAAAAAAGAAAGGTTCATTGTATGCTTCATGTGTTGTGAGTTTGCGCTCTAATCTGTTTTTCTATTTTGGTTTTGTATAGTTGGAACACTTCACTTTAGTGTGATGAGCTGGAGAACTGTTCAAAGTGCGCCCGCAGAGTGGTAGCCTGGTCTTCCAAACTCCTCCCTTGTGTGTTTACTAGAGGAAGTGAATATGCTTTTCGTCCCGCCACCTTACCAACTATGTTCCAGACTCTCGCCTGATCTGAGTATGAATTATTGCCTGATAAGCATTTTTGCCAACTTTATCTTCTCGCTTGTCAGCATGTCCTCCTTCCTTGTGACTTGATGTTCTTAAATTTTTTAAGATTTTTGGCTGTAGGCGAGTCTAAGCAATTTCCATGCCTTATTTTGTTTTTTGCGCACATTACGGCACTCATTACTCCACCATGGGGCTCGTCGATTGCCTGACGGTCCACATGTTTGTAGTATACATTTCGTTGCAGCATCAATCAAAAAAGCTGTCAGGTGGCTCACAGCAGCTTCTATGCTTAGCACCCTCATGTCAGTCCAAGTTAGGAGAGACATTTTTTGAGACTGTTCCCAGTCGACTTTATCGGTGAACCATTTAGGAACCTGTGGAGGACATATATTTGACATTGATGTGCTGTGAGCTATAGGAAAATGGTCACTACCTTATGGATTATTGATGGCTTCGCATTTAAATAGAGGTAGGAATGATGAAGATGTCATGCTGAGGTCTATTGACGAGTAGGTATTGTTAACAATGTTGTAATATGTTTGCTTTTTGCGATTCAGGAGGCATGCACCAAAAATAAAAAGGAACTGATCAATCAGGTGACCTCGCGAATCACTGTGCCCCAGAGGCTATTATGTGCATTAAAGTTTGTGAGGACCACATAGGCTTCTGGAAGTTGATCTATGAATGCCTGGAATTCCTGTTTATTGAGTTGGTGATGCAGAGGTATGTAAATGGAGCAAATTGTGACCAGTTTGTTGAAGAGGACAGCCCAGACAGTGATCACCTCAAGGGGTATTTGAAGCAGTAAATGTGCGCAAGCTATTCCTCGATCAACTACGACGACAACACCGCCAGCATCATCCCAATCCTTTCAAAAAAAAGTGTAACTGTGATGGACGTTTATGCGCTTAGATTTTAGGTGTGCTGCTTGTGCACACAGCACTTTTGGTGTATGTTTGTGTAGAATTTCTTGGATATCATCGAGGTTTCTCAGCAGTCCTGTACGTTCCGCTGTAGTATTTGTACCATTTTATTGTTGTGTGGTGGTGTGTGTGCAAAAGTCTTGCCTTAGGTTAAAGGGTCTCATGAGGGCCCTGTAATTCGGGGTTTTTCTTTTTTGGCATGCTCCAAGGAGTTGCGCCTATCCTTTGGCCCCTGAGGGGCCCCAGGAGTGGGACTTACATCAATCACCTCCTGAGAGGTGGCATATCGTGCCTGCTCGGCAGGCACATTCGCAGTGGTTTGGGGCCTAACTCCACTTGCAGCGGTCCGGGGTCCGGCAGACACTGAAGTCTGCTGGCCCTGTTTGTCAGGTGGCGGAGCAGTACAGGCTGCTCCAACCGGGGGCGCTGATGGCGCGACCGTGTTCACGCATTGTGTGACACTTGCAGCCGTGGAATTGTGTAGAGAGGCGCCCCGGCAAGTCACATCGACAAACGAGGGAATAGACTGACGGAGTGCAAACCGTTTGTGTGCCTTTTGAAAAGATAAATTGAATTTAACTTTAAGCTGGAGGATTTGTTTTTCTTTTTTCCAGAATGGGCACCATCGCATGGTCTCCTTTGCAGTTTGCACAGTGGGCTGATACAGTGCATTCTTCCGATACGTGTTCATTAGAGCTATAATTTGCGCAAGTTGCATGCCCCCTGCAGCTTTGTAATCCATGTCAAAAGGGCTACCATTTGAAACATCTGCAAGGATTTGGTATGTAGGGCCTGACTCGAAGCTTGCAGTAGCCGGTTTCGATTGAATCGGGTAGGTCGCTAGTACAGAAGGTGCTGATTATGCGTTTTGTTGTTGTTTCTTTTTTGTCTTGCGATATGACTATTCTTTGATCCTTCACTACATTCTCGTCTTGCCAGCTTTCTAATAATTCACTTTCAGATAGTTGGAGGAGGTCATCATCAGACACCACACCCCGTACTGTATTCATAGACGTATAGGAGCCTACTGAGACTTGGATGTCACAAATGCTATAAGTTTAGATAGGTTGTCATATTGGAGCTTGTTGTGTACCTCCAAGAGGAGGTCGCCGCTTCTCAACTTGGTTGCATTGCAGTCTGGGCCAGTGGATTCTGTCAGCGTTTTCGAAAGGAAGAAAGGTGAGATTGGTGGGACTGTTTTGTTTTCTTTTTGGCTGTGCACGACTGCTTTGGTTTCAAGAGTGTGAAGCTTTCTTCAGTGCGCTACTTTTTCGAGTGGTGATCGGGAAGTCCGGGAAAAAGTGTGCCATACGGGAAATGTAATAATCGGCGGCAATGGTGGCCACCCACCACCGAGCCCAACAAGGAGATGCTACAAGATTGAATAGTAAACACTTGGAGACACTGCAGCCATGCATCGCTGCTATAACCTAATATAACTACCCAAGGTTGGGTAACTACACAGCGCCCTCACCGCCAGGAAATCAGGAAGTAACCAGAACAGAGAAGATGACAGGAACGACTCAAAGAGAGAAAAAGATGAAGATCAGGGGAGAGAGAGACAGGAAAAGGCGACTTCTGATTTGCTCTGGGTGGGTCAGCCCAGTGGTGCTGTCTACGTGAAGCCGGGGCCAAAGGGGTGTGTTGCCTCTGCCGGGAAGCCTTAAAAGTTTAATCATCCAGCATCGGCTCAACCCCAGGATTCCCTTTTCCCCGGACACGGCTAAGCCACGCACGGCGAAGCGTAGGAGGAGATCGAACCCCGCCCCCCCCCCCTTGTTGGCTCAGTTCCGTGCTGTTGCCACACACCAAACACCTGCTTACGCAGACCCCCTGCGGGGATATAAGGGCTCTGTCGATGCTTGCTTTCCCTCAGTGGGGGAATTCACAACAGCGCTAGTGGAATGCTTTTTACGGAAGTATGTTACCTTCCAAATGCAAAGTGCGTTCCTTCAGTTAATCGCTCCCTGCTCTGCTGTCTCGCCCATACAGTTTGCCATGTACCTCTGATATTCTTTTTGCTTTGACGTTATTGTCTGCATTAGCGAGCTTCTTTTGTCCGGTGATGTAGAATTGAATGCAGCACCTCCAAAGTTAAGCAAGATTACCACTCATTTACGTAGTTCAGCGTTTGCTGATGAGATCGGTTATTTTGATTCTGCAGAAGCTGACTTGTTTGCAGTAACTCAAATGTTGTCAGTTGACCGACGGCCGACGCTCCGTTGACTGCTATTTGTGCAGGACTGCTACTGTAATCAGACTTTCTGTTTACCGGGAAAAGGTTTGCCAAAATAAACAGCTGAATCCCGACATAAAGTTTCCTGTCTTCAGCCACGTAACGACCCCGTGACAATATTCCCCGTGACGATGGAACGCGTTTATTTACAAGATGGGTAATGCAGAGGTGTAGCTCAGCGAAGGCTCCACAGCGTCGCTCGCGAGCCAGTCGAGTCTCTTCCTCCTCTTCATCGAATCTTCGCTAGCGCGTTTCACTTCCCGGTTCGCAGACGATGCCCTCTGGGCGAGTCACTCAGATGGTTGATGGTGGTACGGTTTAAGGCGCGCAACGTGTGTCAGTTGTGTTTTGCTAGAGCGGCGACCATTGCTTGTGACGCTTGAGATTACGTACGTGACGTCGCTGAGGTGGTCAAGAATGACCAATGGACCGGAATAGTGAGCCAAGAACTTCTGGCACAAACCACGTTTGCGGACTGGTGTCCATAACCACACAAGATCGCCCTTACTATAAGATACGGAGCGATGGCAGGCGTCGTAACGTTTCTTAGAACGCTGCTGGGATGCCAAGGTTCGGAGGCGTGCAATGCGGCGGGCTTCTTCTGCGCGGCAGAGCGCCTCGGCTGTCGAGGTTTCCACGTCTAGTGTAAAAGGTAGTATAGTGTCGAGACAAAATCGTGGGGAGCGAGCGTACAGCAGGTAAAATGGAGAGTAACCTGTAGTCTCATGCTTCGCGGTATTGTACGCGTACGTGATGTAAGGTAGCACTTCGTCCCAGTTTTTGTGCTTAGAATCGACATAAATAGACATCATGTTCGTGAGAGTCCGGTTCGTGCGCTCTACGAGACCATTGGTCTGCAGGTGATATGGTGTGGCATGGCGGAAATGGCAGGCAGACAGACGCAGGATCTCTTCAACAACGTCAGCAACGAACTGACGTCCGTGGTCGCTAATGACAACGCGCGGAGGACCATGGCGGAGAATTATACAGCGAAGCATAAACTGCGACACGTGCATGGCCGTCGCAGCAGGTATTGGAGCAGTTTCTGCGTAGCGCGTTAGGTGGTCAACACAGACGACGACCCATCGATTGTTACTGCTCGATCGTGGGAATGGACCGAGCAGATCGACACCAACAGTCTCGAGGGGAGAGTTGGAGATGGAACATAATGGAGAAGTCCTGGCGGCGTAGCCGTGGGAGGTTTGTGTCGTTGGCATTGTTCGCATCCAGCAACGTATTTTTCCGTGTCGTGTCGCATCTTGGGCCAATAAAACCTTTGCTGGATTCGTTGAAGCGTTCTGGCGAAGCCCATGTGGCCGCAGGTTGCGTCGTCGTGTAAGGACCGAAAGACGTGAGCCCGTAAAGTGCGTGGAACAACTAGAAGCAGACGGGCGCCTTGTTTGGAATAATTCTTCTTGTAAAGGACGCCGTCATGAACCACAAAAGAGCTTGGGTTTGCGTGTTCATTTGCGAAGGCGAACAGAGAATCTAAGGAGCGGTCTTCTTGTTGGGCTGTCCGGAAAGTCGCGAGATCAGGGAACTCAGAGGCAATAGCGCCTATATACTGGTCGAAGTTGTCAGCGTCGCACTCCGTCGTCCGTAGAGGAAGGCGCGATAGGCAGTCGGCGTCTGCGTGCCGGTTACCGCTCTTGTAGTGTACTGTGAAGTCGAACTCCTGTAAGCGCAAAGCCTATCACGCCAGTCGTCCAGATGGGTCTCGGAGGCCTACCAACCAGCATAGAGAATGATGGTCGGTGATTACCGAGAAGCCGTAGATGTATGGGCGAAACTTGTGCACGGCGAAAACGACTGCGAGGCACTCCTGTTCTGTGACTGTGTAATTTCGTTCTGCCTTGCTCAACGAACGACTCGCGCAAGTGACCACGTGTTCAGCATTAACATGGCGCTGAACGAGCACTGCACCAAGGCCGATTCCACTAGCATCTGTGTGAATTTCCGTTTCAGCAGAAGGATCAAAATGGCGTAGTACCGGTCCTGAAGTCAGTATGAACCGAAGCTGCTTAAAGGCTGCTTCGCAATACGGTGTCCAGTGGAAAGGGACATCCTTTTGCAGCTAGTCAGTCAGTGGTTGTGCTTTATCAGCGAAATTCGGAACAAATCGACAAAAGTAAGAACACAGGCCCAGGAAGCTACGCAACTCCCTGGGGGACTGCGGCTGCTTGAAGTTGCTGACAGCGGCGACTTTCTGCGGGTCCGGTCTCACGCCATTTTTATCCACCAGGTGTCCCATAACCAAGGTTTCACGTTCTCCAAAGCGACATTTTTTTTTAGTTCAGTGTAAGCGCAGCTTCCTCGAGACAGGTTAGAACGAGGTCAAGGCGATGATTATGTTCTTCAAATGTTCGGCCAAAAATCACCACTTCGTCCAGGTAACACAGGCAAATTTCCCATTTGAGGCCCCGTAAAACGGTGTCCATATATCTTTCAAATGTGGCGGGGGCATTACACAAGCCGAATGGCATAACATTAAACTCAAACAGACCGTCGGGTGTAACAAAGGCCGTCTTTTCTTTGTCAGCCGGATCCATGGGGATCTGCCAATACCCGGATCGCAAGTCCACCGATGAAAAATAGGTCGCTGAATGCAGGCAGTCGATGACATAATCGATGCGAGTAAGCGAGTACACGTCTTTCTTAGTTATAGAGTTGAGACGTCGGTAGTCAACGCAGAACCTCCAGGACCCATTTTTTTCTTGACCAAGATAACAGGCGCGGCCCAGGGACTTGACGATTCTTGAATTACGCCGGAGGTTAGCATCTCGCTGACTTGCTCTGAAATTACCTTGCGCTCTGACACGGAAACTCGATAAGGTTTCTGTCTGAGGGGGTGCGCAGATCCGGTGTCGATCTTGTGACGAGTGCGTGTGCTGGGCGTCTGAGGTCTATGCGAATTCCGTGCAGAATCAAATACTTTAGCGTGCCTGGCCAGCAGTGTAACCAACACTTTGCGCTTATGCGAGGGAATAGACTTGCTAACCATCTTATAAAATTCGTATTCCGTGCCGGATACATCAGCATAGTCCAAATTGGCCGCATTGCTGAGAGCTCCTATGCAGATACTGCACTGCCCTTCAAACATGGCAAGGCGCATTCCCTCTGGTAGTACAACAGACCCGGATGAGCAGTTAACTACCCATAATTTAGTTTTTCCCACGGTGAGAGACACAACGCTGCGCGGAAGAAAGATGTTTTTCTTCATGCAAGGCAAAGGCAACGGCTCAATCCCAATATCAGGCGAACTGAAACTCGAGTCGGCATTCAAAGCAGCAACGGTCACGCTGGCAGTAGACCATGCCGGTAGAATAGTGTCTTTAACTACAACGAGGTTGTCGTCTCCGCTACGCTGAGGCTGCTGGGCGAGGGCGGACAACAGAACCTCGCCTGCCCCGCAATCGACAGTCGCACGGCACTCTTGCAAGAAGTCAATTCCAAGGATAACGTCATGCGTGGAATGAGCGAGCACTGCGAATTCTGCCTTGAACGCTTTACCAGCAACACGAACAGACACAGTGCACACACCTACTGGACACAAAGCCGTGCCGCTGACTGCTCGAAAAGTAGAAGATTTATCCCAATAAAACATAACCTTGCGGCCAAGTCTCTCCTTGAAAACTAAACTCATTACAGAAACTGTTGCACCGGTGTCTACCAGAGCCATCTTGGGAACATCGTCAATGAATAAATGAACCTTGTTGTGAAGCATGTGAACTAATGGAGGCATACTTGTGCGCAAAGCGGTACGTCCAGTGACCTCGCCTCCATCGGCCGCGCCGGCTAGTTTCCCGGTGGCGGAGAGGAAAGCCGCAGCCGGGGACGGGGAGATGGGGACCGTCGCTGGCGCGTAGCAGGTGGCGTCAAGCTCCTCACAGAGGCAGGCGAGTCACTGCGGATGTTCGGCCGGTCCCCGTGCTTCTGGGCAGTTGAATCCGAAGGCCAGTAGGCGTAATCGGCCTGTTGGCCTCGCCGTGCAAGCATCGCTGGTCGGTCAGAAAACGTCCTGCGTGGGCGACGTCGCGATGGGCAAAACCGGGCGATATGTCCGCGAACACCGCAATGGTAGCACACGGGGCGTTCCCGAGGCACATTGAATGCTGCGGTGTGAAGGGGATGCTCAGGGAACTGTTGCCACTCGGACACAAACGGAGGCGGTTGGCTGTCGTAGCTATAACTGCTGCGGGGCGCATAAGACGACTCGACGTAAGCAGCCTGTGGTGGCGGAGCCCTCAGCCGTGGACTGCGGGTGGAGTAACTGCGCTCGTCGAAACTCGCAGCATTGATGCTTGGGGATAGTGTATCACACTTCGGGTCTCCAGCTTGCATGGGAACAGAGACATGGCGACGCAGTTCCTCCCATACAATCTGACGAATGGTGGAGGAAAGGTCGGCAGGTAAAGAATTCTGGCAGACATCGACGGTGGCAACAGTCGTGACGTTGGCCAGACGTCCAAACTTCGATGTGATGCGACGAGTTTTAAGAGCCTCGAAGGTTCGGCAGTGGTTAATCACGTCGGCCACGCATTCCAAGGTCTTCTTGCCAATGAGGAAGTGGTAGACGTCATCGGCGATGCCCTTGAGTATATGGCCCACTTTGTCTCCTTCCGTCATGTGGGCATCCACCGACTTGCACAACTTCAGAATCTCTTCAATGTAGGTTCTGCATGTCTCACCGGTGACTTGACTTGAGCCCTCTGCGACAACGTCTGCTCGGCACGTTTTTTCTTCGTTGCTGGGTCTCCGAAGCATTTCTTAATTTCCTCCACAAACTGGTCCCAGGTTGTCAATGTGTCTTCGTGGTTCTCAAACCATACCAGCGCCGTGAAATCGAGGAAGAACCCCACGTGAGACAGCTGGCTAGCCGCATTCCAATCGTTCAAACGGCTCACCCGCTGATAGTGGCTTAGCCATTCCTCCACGTCATCGCCGGGTTTCCCTGTGAAGGTTCGCGGCTCCCTGTAGTGGTAGGGCGACGTCCTTGCGGCTGGTTGCTGGTTGTCTCCGTCCGAGCTCATTTCTTGAGGTAATGATGCCAAGCCCGCTAGTCGACGGCTGCGGCAAAGCTCGTGTAGCGGTTCCGTCGTTAGGGGACGGTGCCTCTCTGGTATCACTTGGTAGTAGCTAACTTACCCAGCACCTTCCACCACAATTGTGACGACGGAACGCGTTTATTTACAAGATGGGTAATGCAGAGGTGTAGCTCAGCGAAGGATCCACAGCGTCGCTCGCGAGCCAGTCGAGTCTCTTCCTCCTCTTCGTCGAATCTTCGCTAGCGCGTTTCAATATGATTATAAGAGACGCCGCAGTGGAGGGCAACGGAAATTTCGACCGCCTGAAGTTCTTTAGTGTGCTTCCAAATCTGAGCACACGAGCCTTCAGCATTTCCGCCTCCATCGGAAATACAGCAGCCGCAGCCTGGATTCGATCCCACGATCTGCAGTTCAGCAGCCGAGTACCTTAGCCACTGGACAACGGTGGCGGGGCGGGCGGCAATGCAGGTGACAAGGCACGACTGAATGCGTGTGCTTATCAGAAAAATGTTTAGGGAGCAGCATGGCATGATGTCTCTCTTTTCTGTGAAGAAATGTTCAGCAGTGGCGAGGTGACAACGACGTAGCCCCACTGGTAGCACTTCCAGCGCTACAAATGGCGAGATTGCCGGCCGTTTTAAATCGTGCTAAATACCAGTGATATAAATGAATACAGGTGATAGTTATTCGTCCGTCAGTTGCATTAGAGGTCGCGAATCGATACTAAGGGGTTGACAGCAACTTATTCCCGAAAAAATATTGACGTATAAATTTGATGTCTGTGCTTCTTAAGTTTACCCTTATTTCTAACTTTCAAATTGAGTATCAAAGAGATGCACAAAATAATTTTGAAGACGCTTTGCCTAGACTGCCCATAAATGAACATACCGCCAGTACTGCGGAGGTAGAAAAAATCGTTTCACAAGTAACTTCGGCAGTAGTTGAGGCTACTGTACCAGCTGCAACAGCCAATGACCCTACGTTGGCTAAGGTTAAGCCTACTTTGTAAAGGCTGCTTATATAAGAGGACGTTATCCACTAACCTGATTTTATTTTTTCAGATTCAGGATGAATTGTCGCTGGTGGATGGTCTTCTGAGGCATGCAAATCGAACAGTACTTCCTGAAGTGCTTTACTCACATTTCTTTCTGTAGGCGCATGAATTGCATTCTCGCATATATTTGCACAAAGGGACTCCTCACTGAGAGTCAAACTCTTGTGGCCTCACCTAGATAGGAGTGTCTAGGAACGTAAACAATTGTCTGATAAGGCAATCAGCAGATAAGTTGGTCAAACTGGTTTTTGCGCCTTACCAACCTGTTCCTTGACCAGATCAGCTCTCAGAAAAATAGCCATGCATATACAGTGAAACCAAGTTCATACGTTTTTCAGCGGACCGGGAAGGAAAAACATAACAGCTGAGAAAATGCAAGAGTGAGGAAAGCTCCGAAAATAAATGAAAGCACAGGCGCTTTCACTACAAACAATTTGCTTCAACATGGTGAGGCTAAGACTCTAAATATTCCAGGATAGTTAACCGCCGATTCTTTCGATCGCTGATAAACACCATTCCTTTCTCACTAACCCGGAAGGCCGCATTGCTTTCAGCGTCGCTTTGGTGTGCAGCGTACCTGCGAAGGTAGCCCAGGGCCATGATGGCTTCCCAAAATATGAGATGAGCTGACTCCACTGCAAACTCTTCAGAGTTGTGCGGCTTGTGCTCGTCGTCGTTATTGCAGTTACCGGCTTCATGGCAGACAGACGCCTCACCCCACTCATAATCTCTCACTCCGATGATATGCTGCGATTGTTCTTTGCAATGGCTGCTTATCGATTAAATTTGAGAACACCCCACTTTTCCTCAAGGGAAAGTGCTTTCCGCTTAAACTACGCCATTAACGCTTGATAAAGAAAATGCATTGGCAAGTTCCAATGGTATTCAACAGGCTCAGCACACACAACAAAGATGGAAGATGAGTCGCAGAAGTGCTGCGATGATTGAGTGTCACGCACTGCCGGTGTTCCGTAGTGAAACTTCTCATGTTAGCACAGTGATGATGGTCATAGACTTTTCATGAATGGCAATCTAAGGGCGGCCTCTCGAACTCGCCTACGATTTTTGCAGCCTGTTCCGTAGCCAAGCCAGGACTGTCAAAAATCAAACCAAAATGACAGTGCCCGGGACGGTTCGACAGGATAGCTTGTGCCGCATCATGCAGGAACGGACTCACAGTTGAGACGTCACATCATGGTTCGCAATACTTGAGATTCTATATGAGCTACACCTGGACCGATGAAAAACATTGTAACAGCCGAGAAAACGCAGCAGTGAGGAAGAAAACAGCACTTCCCACTGTAGTTGGATCCTTAAACGTCACACCAAGCCCAACTTATGCAATAACTGTTATCAGAATGCCCCTCTCTCGCCTAGGTTAACGCGCTCTAGTAGAACGCAAGCCACAAAAAAATAGGATGCCGCGAGAGGTGGTGGCGTCTTGTTTCCTATACCTGTTCTGTATACCAATATCCGCAGCCTTAGTAATAAAAAAGAGAGCCTCAGTGCTCTAATCAACGATTCGGATGCAGATGTCGTTATATTAAGTGAAATTGTGTTGTCAAACGAAATAAAAAACAACGAGCTGTTTCATTGCAACAAAAAGTTTGTTGTGTACCGACGTGACCGTCGCGAGTAGATTGGTGGTGGTGTTTTGATTGCTGTAAATGAAACATTCGAGAGTTTCCGAATTTCAACTGCGAGTAGCTTGGAAATAATTTGGTGCTGTGTAACAATCAACTTCAAGAAAGTAATTTTTGGTGCCTGTTATCGTCCTCCAAGTTGTGCCAGTGGTTTTTCAGAGGCGTTTCATGACTCGGTGAATGAAATCACTGTCAAGTTTCCTGCTTTGCCCGTCTTTCTTGCTGGTGATTTCAATTTTCCCCATATTCAGTGGCCAGAACCTTACCTGTCCTCCATTTCATCATCCGCCGAAGCTATCACTTTTAATCATGCATGCCTCGACTTTAATCTGTCTCAGTTGGTAACTGGGCCAACGCGTGTAACCCCCTCCACAGCGTCACTACTTCACCTGATACTAACATCAGTTGCTGATATCGCTTCCTCTGTAACACACACCCCTGGCTTAAGCGATCATGTCGTACTTCACTTCACCATTACCCTTCCTGCACCAAATCCACGTAGACAGTTGAAACAGATAAGAGACTACAGCAAAGCAGACTTTGAAGCTATAAACTCCAGTCTCTGCCCTTTTCTCGATGAATTTCTTTTAGATTATTCTCACAAACCCGTTGAAATACTATGACAGTCATTCAAAGTAAAGGTTGCAGAACTAACAGCCCAATATGTCCCTCTAAGAACTATATACAGCAATTCTAACGCACCTCGGTATTCTAGACACCTTAAAAGGTTGTCGAATAAAAAATCACGGCTGTTTTGTGCCGCGAAACGATTACAAAGCTCCGAACGCTGGTCTGTCTATAAAACGGCAGCAAAGTACTACAATGACGCTCTCAATAGTGCCAAACACCATTTCTTTCACTTCACACTACCAGCAATGTTACAAGCTAATCCAAAAAGGTTTTGGAACGCATTTAAGCCGAAAGAGAACTCAACTATTTGCCTTGTTGATGAACTCGGTAATCCAGTCCCAAAAGATCACTGTGCTTCATTACTGAATGAAACGTTCGCTTCTTCTTTCTCCGATTCCATCATTAACAATCGTCCATGCATGCAGAATCTTGACGTTCTTCCTATGGATCCCATTACCTTTAATACAACCGGCATTGCGACACTTATTGATAAACTAAAGCGATCATCGTCATGAGGAGTTGACTCAAATAACTTTAAATTTCTTTAGAACACTAAGGAATACAGTTCCATTATCTTAGGCTGCCTCTTTACTAAATTGCTCCAAGATAACTGTCTACCTAAAGACTGGAAAACCGCTAAGGTGATCCCACTGCATAAGTCTCGTGAAAGACATAACCCTCGTAATTATCGTCCTATTTCTCTCACATCGGTCTCTTGCAAACTAATGGAGCACATAATTTACTCAAACCTCGTTAAACATTTGGAATCAAATAACCTCTTTCATAACTCTCAGCATGGTTTCCGCAAATTTTTCTCTTGCGAAACACAACTAATACTATTTACTAATGTTCTCCACGCTGCACTTGACTCAGGTGCGACTATTAATTGTATTTTCCTAGATTTCGCCAAAGCTTTTGACAAGGTTAACCATGAACTGCTCCTACTAAAATTACATTGCTTGCGCATAGACCCTTTATTACTTGACTGGATAAAAGAATTTTTTCTAACCGCACACAGTTTGTTTGCACTAACGATATTAATTCCTCTGAAGTGCCCGTGCGTTCAGGCAAACCTCATGGTTCTGTTTTAGGCCCACTACTATTTTTAATTTATATTAATGACTTGCCTAATAACATATGCTCCCCTAATTGCCTCTTCGCTGACGATTGTGTCATTTACCGTACAATTACTGATCATAACGACAACGAAACCTACAAGCAGACCTAAACAACAGTTTACATCTGTGTAACCTTTGGAAAATGGAACCTCACCTTTCTAAATGTAAAGCAATGAGAGTTTCACGTAACCACACATCTATCGATAACTATTCCTACAGCCTGAACGCAACCCCTCTTGTATATGTTTGGTCTTATATAAGTATCTTGGTGTTCACATTACTAACTCGCTATCGTGGTCCGACCACATTAATCACGTCACATCCAAGTCTAATCGCATGCTCGGTTACTTAAAACGAAACTTTCCTGTTGCGCCGACTTTTTTAAAGAAACAACTGTACATCACCTACATCCGTCCTCTACTGGAGTACGCCGCATGTGTATGGGATCCCGGCCACATAACACTCGTTAACAAATTAGAGGCAATCCAAAACCGGTCGTCACGTTTCATTCTTTGCAGCTATTATCGAACATCTAGAGTAACTGCCATGAAGGTCAGGCTTAATCTCCCTGCGCTTGTCATGCGTAGAGAAATCGCTCGCCCTTGCGCGTTCCAAATAATATACTATCACAATCACGTTCTAAAATCGCGCTTATTACAGCCTGCATCTTTCATATCATCTCGCATAGATCACCCCCACAAAGTGCATATTCCTCGAAGTAACATTGTCACCTTTTCCCAATCTTTCCTTCCTAACACATGTCGCGACTGGAATCTTCTGTCAGTATCAACCGCCAGTATTACTGAACCTGACGCATTCCGTCAGGCCTTGACACCTTCCATGTAAATTGAATTTCATGTTGCGCACGCGATAATTCCTCATCAAATTCGTAACTTGTATTTCACATCGCATTCTTTTTTTTCTTCTCGTTTTCTTATTATTGAATCTTTTGCATCTTTTTTGCGTTGGCTGGCTTATTACGTGCATGTTTTGCTTTTTGCCCGTTTCGCTTTTGCCCATTTTCTTATTATTGAATCTTCTGTAGTTTTTGTGCATTGGCTGACTTATTACGTGTATGTTTTGCTTTTTGCCCCTCCCCTCTACAATGCTGTAAAGCCCTGAGGATAAAATAAAGAAAGAAAGAAAGAAAGAAAGAAAGAAAGAAAGAACTGTTATAGATTATTATTCTCAATGACTGGAAGTATGTTTTATTTCCTCCACAACTTCACATGAAGTCATGAATTTTTTTGACTCTCTCTACAGCAGAAAAAAATTTCTAATATTTGTTACCGACAATGGTCCTCAGTTCATATCTAAACCGTTCCAGGAATTTTTAAATGAAAGAGTCATTCAGCATTGTAAGTCATAAAATAATTATCTGCAATGCAATGGCTTAATCGAATGGTTTATTATGGTACTAAAGGAAGCAATACAGGTCGCATAGCTGGAGGGCAAACTAGTGAAACAGAGCATTTTTGAGTATCTAGCCTTGTATAGATTTTTACTGCTTGGGAAATGAGGAGTTGCACCTGCCATACTTTTACGTGGCAGACAACCTCGAACAAAATTGGAAATGAGTAACACGAAGTTCTAAAAACCATATCTACCACGGAGTGCGAATGCCAATCAATCTCACTACGAAGCGTAATCAGAGACAATTCATTCCTCTGATAGCAAAATCGCAACAATATTGAGAGTAAAGAGCATCAGATGAAACCCATTGTCGATAAACGTAGAGGCGCCAAGTACCCTTAAGTGAAAGTTGGTGATTCCGTTAAACTTCGGCCATACCACACAGGTACAAGCAAGTACTTGGGAGCCTTTTGAGTCATGCAAAGAAGAGGTCAAATATCATTTCTCTTTTGTGATAATAAGGCTTGGAACGTTTCAAAATTATTGCAAGCACCACCTTATTCAGGGTATAACAAATGCCTTCCGCACACTGATTATGCATATGCCTGTCAAGTTCGCAATTCAGGTTCGTCGCTTGCAGAAGAACAGTTTGATGGCACTGATGTCAAAATTACATCGCAAAATAATGCTCCTAATGAGGTGGGTGTTCCAATGCCTGAGTACCCCCTTCTACCACTGCAGACTTTTGCAACGAGGTGAGGGAAAATAGCACTATGTCCTCATCAGCTGATAGTAGCAGTAAACAGACGAATTCGAATGCTAGAACTGGGCATCCAGTATGCAAGCGCCACCCTCCAAAACGGAGAAAAGACGTGATGCAGTTTTCGGCTTCTTCATGCAAGGTCTTGTAGTTTAACTATGCTGTGCATTACTATGCCTGTTGTGTTGTTGTTCTTTTGTTTTGTTGTTCTGAGGTGATAAATACTTTCCAAGATTTATTTTTTGTTTTTTATCGAGATTTCTGTACTTGTTGCGTGAGAATGTCAAAGTTTCCGATGTGTTTGTTATTCATACTGCAATGATGTTGCTCAGATACCATCGATGTGATGATGTCAAGTGAGGTCATCTAGTGGCAATCCACAAAACATCTGCTAAGTGAGCTTGTGAGAGTACTGAAACAGGCCATTTTCCCACTAACATTGTCTATTCGGAAGACGAAAAGATAAAAGAACAGAGGGCCTTGACAAGGAACATGAGAGAGAAGCAGCTCACGGGATTCGGACCGGACTCACAGAGGGCCTCGCGCTATTTATTTATCAGCATCTGACTGCTGCGGCCACATGTTCGATGGCTCCATTCAAGTGCTGTGCGGAAGCCTCCATTGAACGACGGGATGTGATTATAGCTATATGATCGCGATACAACAGTTTCCAGGCAAGCTAACGCCGGAAGTTTCACTAGGCACCTGTCTAAACATGCAAGACAAAAAAAGCCAAATTTAGTCTTTGGTGCATTCTAAAGCTGCCTGAAGTGTATAAAATACAGTATCAGGTTATACAAATTGTTTTTACGCAAAATAAGTAGGCCTGCGAGGATTCCTTGTCCTACCAATATACTGGCCACATAGCTGTTGGGTGATGCATACGGTCATTTTTTGTCAAATTTACACATCCACTCAAAATTATATTTGCTTTTTTTACAGGATGTACACATGCTTATTGCCACAAATGTCATGAACGATCTTCTCATTTGCACAACGATGAGAAAAAATTTTTGCCATGGTAGATGGTTCTTCGCCCTAAAATGTGAAGACAAACTAACTGCGTCTTCCTGGTTGCCTCGTTGTTGTCAAGTGGCTACGGTAGGTGAAGCCTCCCTATTTATAAAGAAAGTTCTGCTGCCTGAGCTACATTCAAATATACGCCCCCTGCATGAATAGGTTGATAGCCAAAGCACATGAATATGCAGATAGGGTGCAGCGGCTATTTGTTCGGTGATAATAGACTAGTGGGCACTGCGAACAGACTGTTTACTCTACAATAGACAGATGATATTTAATAGACGTCGATGCTTCCTGGATGGCTTGCTGCTACCAAGTTACCTTAGAGGCCTAGAAACGCGAACAGCCTTCGTGTTATAGATAGGCAACACTGATGGCCCACCAGGACATGTGGCTACATCCTAAAGCATTGCTCTTTGTCATCGGCTGTGCAAGAAATTCAGCAGATCCCATGTACCTTGGAAATCAATGTTATGTGTAGCATGTGGATGCAAGGTGAATCTGTTTTAATTTTTTTTATTGAGTAAGACGTTATGAAGCAGCACTCAATATACTTACAAATCCATGCACTGAGATATCTTAAACAGCTGCGTACATTTTATATTAGTAGTTGTTTGCAGTTGCGTCAGGAAGCAAACAGACACATAGAGGTAAGTAACACTAGAAGCGGAAGGGAATGTCGGAAGGGGGTGCTGGGGCTCACGAGGATGGTAGCTCTCAACACTGCTACACAAATCAACCTCAGCGGATGGCAACTAACTACAATTGACGTTAACTCTACATTATGACTGTTGCATACGAGTACGCATGTAATGTTCTTAAAGTTTGATAGGTAGAACTCTAACCACAATTCACGTTTCACAAACAATGGGGTCCATTTGCAAAGTATTTCCGAGACCTCGCGTGGCTCTGTGGTAGAATACGCAATTGCCACGCAGAATGCAACAGTTTGCTTCTTGCTGAGACACTTACATTGATTCTTTGCATTCGTCAGGTCAACACTGCCTATGTCGGCTTTTTCTTAACGCTGAAGTGTTAAAATTTCCCATGTGTGTTCTCACTGTTCCTGGGTAGATATAAGATGTCTGTTACCTGCGGTACATACCTGCCATAGAATATGTCCCACTGTTTTTTGGAAAGTGTCTGATGACATACACGATAAGATTGTGACATTATTCATGTCATGACCAGCGCGTCAAAGTCGTCAAACCATCTTACCCTCCTCTACTAATTTAGTTAAGGGGGTAATCATGAGAGCACCTAGAAGTGAGTAGCTATAGTCGGCTATCACTTAAGACGGCACGAGATGCCCCGCCCAGATGACCGAAGCGCAGCAGCCAATTTGCTCCGCGACTAAAGGAATAGTCCCGCTCGAAAAATTGCGACTGCTTTCGAAACGCGTATTTGTCGGTGTAAATAGGATTTTTGTATCGTGATGAGTGCTGTGGCAAAGCTGTAATAATAGAAATGCTACAGCACATGCCAGTCGCGAGAGAAAATTAACTGCGTGCTTTTTACAATGCCGTGTGTTGTCTGCTACGGAGCGAAATCGACGGCACCTGGCGTTTAATTGTAAAGCAGTCGCTGGTTTCATAGCATAAGATTCATATGTATTTTTGTGTGTTTCGCAAGCTTTTTTTCATTGTGTCAGGCATTTTTTTGTTTTTGTTTTCTGTTAAGAACCCGCAATCTTGCGAGATCGCGCAGCCAGTATTCCGTGCCAGAGTTATTGAAGTATACGCGTTGGGAAACTACGTTGCAAAATCTAGACAGGTCGTTGGCCCAATTTTTCGGGAGCTAGCTGACGTTCGCGCTACCTGGGAGCGGCAACACTAAACACAAATAATGCGTTTATTAGTGGGCATGCAGATCAACACTAGGCACGAGAATCTCCTCACTCCTGACAAGGGGGCCAATGACGTGTTCGGATTTTGATACATGGATGCTATGGGGAGTTTGGCAACTCATATGGTTGAATAACTCTGTTCATTGCAAGTTTTCCGCCATGAAGCCAAGTGAGGGGACATCCGAACACGATCCTTTATTGCCTTACGAGCCTTGTGTCGCCTCGATGGCCACACCACCAAGGAGCTTCAGCAAGAAGAAGAGCGGCCACATCCTGAAACGCGATTCACGCAACATGATCTTCCACTGCTACACAAACTGGTAGAACAGAGAATTTGAACGCAGTGTAAAGGACATGAGAAAGTTTGTCTCCGACATGTCGGTGTTCGCGAAAAGAGTGTGTTCAGGGTGATGGAAGAAGTTAAAGCTTTGCATTTTTCGGGAGGGAAACTGACGACTGCCTCGCGAATGCGCCCACGCAATTCAGAGCAAAAAAAGAAGCGGCGCGAATTTCGACAGCTTCACGTTATGTGCGCTGAGATAATGTGTGCACGATTTCTTTCCCAGCAATGAGATACCGATGGTTGAGAAGATAACTGCAGAGTTCTCAGATGGTATGAAACTCCCATCAATAAGACAGTGTACTGCGTGTGGCCAGCTTGCCGATATCGGCTTCAAGCACGAAAAGAGAAGCCGCAACTCGCTGCTTATTGACCGGGATGACATGACCAATCGGCGGAATTGCTACCTCTGTGACGTGAGCTTTACCGAGCCGAAGGCAGAAAGATCTTTTTCATGGATGAGACATGGGTCACGGCAAGACACCCTCGGTCGATCGCATGGACAGACACCGTGGTGCAGAAGTGGGGATGCCGGTTCGCTCGAGCAAATGGCCTGATGACGGGTCTAATACAACCTTTTGGAAAATGTCAGTGCCCGATTTCGACGCACATAGGCAGCGAGGATGGCTTCATCGATGGCTGCTTGGATGTACTCCGAGGCCAAAAGACAGGCGACTATCACGAGAAAATGGGCCGCAATCGCTTGGAGGGCTGGTTCAAGGACACTGTCCAGAAGTTGCCAGCTGGTAGCATCATTGTTTTAGACAATACAGCTTGCTTTAGCTGGCGAGAAGAGAAATTGCTGACGATGGCCTAGAAGAAGGAAGAGATACAAGAGTGGCTCACAAGCAAGAACATCATCTACAGTAAAAGAATGATAAAGAAGCAGGTGCTTGAGCTGGTGGCATCTGTAAAGTCACGCGATCTGAGATACATCGTAGACAACGCACCTGTAAGAGCCGGCTGCATTGTACTAAGGCTCTGGTCGTACAACTGTGAATTTAATCCCATTGAGCTTGCGTGAACCAAGGTCAAAAAAGGTGTCGCTGTGGACAACAGAGACTTCAAGCTGTCCAGGGTTGACGCCATCTTGAGATGGCGTCAACCTGTGACATAATCTGTGACATATCTGTGACATATCTGTGACATAATCTGTGACATATCAAGCAGGCAACAGCGGAAGACTGGAGGAAGAGCATTCAGCACGTGATGGAGGTGGAGGCAAAGTTCTGATTTGACACGTCAGGGAGTGAGTACATTCAACCCATCATCATTCAGCTGGGTGAAGATGACACTGATGAAAGCGACAGGGACTGCGAGCTCTCTGGCATGAGCCATTTGACAAAACATGCCGGCTTCCCAATAATGAAAAAAAAAACAGCTTTATTAGGGCTACCAAAGTTTCGCCCAGTGGGTTTGCAACAGCCAACCATCAATTTCGTGACCTCTCAAACAAATAATCAGTTTCATATATGGCGTATTCCTTACACATAAGCTCAATTTCAATAAGCAACGTCCCTCACACATCACACCCGATTTGAGAAGTGGCACAGAAACACATTTCAATGATGGCATATCTGAATTGAAACACTGTTGTTAATCCTGATCATCGTTGACAAGTTTAAAATGCTCAATCGGGAAGTCACCGTCGATTTTGACACATTATTGCTCCGTTAGCAGTCTCCATCGAACATTAAACTTTTATCGTAGCTAGTGCTGGAGAAATAGCAGCAGTGAACACGAAACTGACAGCACTGTTAGCAGCTTGCATGCCAAAGCACATCATTTGGCTTCGTTGTTTATTTTAGATATCTGGCTTACACAAACAATGCAAATAAGAGAACATATATAAAACATCATTAGCTTTGTGAGGCCCGAAATGCTCATTCAGGCAGCCACCATTTAATGTGATGCGCCCCATAGTGAAATAGCAGTACTCGGTGCACACTTTCTGATTCTGTTACCAGTCTGCCCTGAGAATTGAGGTGTTGTCATAGCCAGTGCTGGTGAAATAGCACCAGTCAACATGTACCTGACAGCCACTACTATTAGCAGCTTGCATGCCAAAGCATTCATGTGGCTGCATTGTTTATTTTGGTTATCTGGCTCACACAAGTAATGCAGATAGGAGAACAAACATAGAACATCATTAGCTTAGTGAAGGCCAAATGCTCGTTCAGACAGCCACTGTCGAATGTGACGTGCCCCACAGTGAAATAGCAGTAGTCGGAGCACACTTTATGATTGTTGCCGGTCTGGACTGAGAATTGAAGTATTGCCATCAGGGGCGGTTTATCCAGGGTCCAAAGGGTTCAAATAAAACGGGTCTTCCAGTTTTAGGCCCGCCCCCAATGGCCAAAAATAATGGCCAACTTCGTTGTATTGTTCTAAAAAGCTTAACCTCCCTGCTGGAACCGCAGAAAAGATGTCTGCTAAGAATTTGTTTCTATCTCCTATAGCCCTATGAGAGTGAATATTGCCTGCAAAAATTTAACCCTATAACATGTTTAAAAGCAAGCGATTTGTGCATAAATGAAACTATGTGTGGTTGATTTTCGAGTGTTAATAAAAACGTTTCTGCAAAAGTTATACAGGAACCTCATTTTTGAAGGTGTCACCTTTTCCAGAAGATTTGCCATATTTTCCAGAAGATTTGCCCTGCCATATTCATAAAATTTTAATTTTAAACCATGTGTATTACTTGTTGTGAGTAGTAGGCATATACAATATGCATAAGAACACTATAACGAGAAGTGATTCAATGTGTGTTGTTTAAAATCAAAAGTAACTAGACTTTATTAGCGTGTTTACTGTAAGCACATGTGAACAGTTACTGAAAAAGGCCTACCTGTCAACTTCAGCAGTGCTCGCACGCAGAGAACCAAAGCGTGCACTACCCAATCAGTGAAGCTGAAGCAGATAGAGGAAGCTATTTTTCACAAAGGCGCTCCCTGATTTTCGAAGGGAAGATATTCTCTCTTGAAATAAGGGTAAACAATGTCATAGGTAAAGACAAACGGAAGAAACGTGCACGGTGCTTGGAATACACTTATAAGTGTCACACAGTTTTGTCTTCTTTCAGTATGATCCAACGTACCACACCAATCTTAATACTGTCCATGCGTCTTCGTCTTCCGATATAGTTAATTATTACGACAATATCTCCAGGTGCTCAATATCTCCAGGTGCTTATTACGGCAATATCTCCAGAAATAGAACGTCCAGGTGATAATAAACACTCCACAGAGGCTTAAAATAAATATGGATTGTGTTATTTGCAGCTAAATCTAAAAAGCATCTATTATTAAGCATGACCAGATGATAAAGCAGAAAAGAAAGAAGGTGAGCGAGGGAGGAGGGGTCCTCCTTATTTTCTTTTTAACCGGGCCCTCCGCACTGTCAATGCGGCCCTGTTTGTCGTAGTCAGTGCTGGTGAAATAGCAGCAGTCAACATGAAACTGACAGCCACTGTTAGCAGCTCGCATGCCACAGCACATTCATGTTGTTGCATTGTTTGTTTTGGTTATCTGGCTCACACAAGTAAGGCAAATAGCTAAATATAAAACATTTTTAGCTTAGTGAGACCCTAATTGCTCGTTGAGGCAGCCACCGTCGAATGTGACGTGCCCGATAGTGAAATAGCAGTAGTCGGAGCACACTTTATCATTATGTTACCAGTCAGCACTGAGAATTGAAGTGTTGTCATAGCCCAGTTTTAATTTATTCATCTGGTTTGGGAAGTAACGCAAATGCAAGCACAATTATTAACATAATTAACTTTGCTAGCATTGTGCTGTCATATTTACATAGCGAAAAATGCTCAGCAATGTTTAACGTGGTAATGAAATTGTAAAGAAAGATGTGGCTGCAGCACGCTTTACAAAAACAAACGCAAGACAGAAATGGGAATAAACATATACAGACGTGAAAGCACTCACATATTCACACACAATAACACAAACGTGAGCCCGAAAAGAGATAAAATATACAAAAAAGGTAAAATAACAAATGTACACAAAAAGGCCCACAGATTTACTGCAGACACGAATAGAATTAATTATTAAGAGTCAGTTCATAAGCCGCTGTGCGTACTTTATCGTACCTTGATTACTGTACATAATGGCTCTGTTGCCTTCACTGTCAGGAACTTTTTAGTAGCGGCTTATCACAATACTCAAAAAGCAGCGCTATGCTGAGTTGTAGGAAAGCAAGCCGAGCGCTGGCAGTGAAACTTATCCCGTGATTGTGTCACAGCAGGCATTCTACAGCTGCCACATGCAGTAAGCAAAGAGTTCTAAGTCACGCAGCGGTACAAATTCATGCAAAGCTTCCTTGTTACGGCACCATTGTATCAGTCATATTTTATATTAGCACTGAGGCTAACATTAGGATAACAAACATTGCTCCCAAATGCCTGACCGTTAATCATCCAATGACATTCTCTGAAGCAGCGCGTGTTAGTCGCTGATTGTCTGCATTGGTGGAAAGCAAGTGATCAACGGTGCTACAAAAACTTGAACGACGCTGCTTGACGCTCGGCTATCTTATCACACTGCTGCGCCACCAATCGGCTGTTTCCGCGCTCAGCTGGCAGAAACGAAACTTTACGTTGGAGCTTGCTGTCACAAATCTTTTCTGTTGAGAAACCCGTTGGTTGATTTCATCCGCACACGCTTTTCTCATTTATCCTGATATAGGTTTTGCACTATCACTTCGCCACGTCCGACAAGAAATGCAGCGGCACAGTACACAAATACATCCGCCGCTAACAGTAGATATCAGGCTTCGGCAAACTCTCTTCGTCACAACTTCACTTGAGCGCAAATAAAAGACCATGAAACAAACTCGCACAATGTTTGTTTGCATTTTTACGTCGCCGCAGGATCCTGTTTCCAGACGAAGCGCAGCTCAGCATGACCGATGTTCGCTGCAATCTCTCTTCGCAGGCGCACGGCTCAAAACAAACACACGTGGCACAAATTGTTTATCGTAAGCTCACAATAGTATTTCTGGCATGACACATCACTACACACAATTCGAATTCACTCTGATTAAGGTAGACGCACACAGCCAACGGGACGCGGCCCAGTTCGAAGCGAGGGCGGCCATGTTGGACATGTTCTCCGTCGGCTGGGACCGTGGCTAGAGTATAGTCCGGCGCATGACGTCACCTGAAGTGCGCGTCTATTGGTAGAGACTCACGTACATCTGCCTTTAAAAGAAAATGCCACTGCCTTTTTACGTTGTACCCGACTATAGACAGAAAGATAAGGCAGACAGACAGACAGATACGCAGATAGATGCCCAAAGTGCTTGATATATACAAGGAAATGCTTCGCACTTCATGTTGACACCTGCGACTCTTGCGATCGTGTCCATCTTTCCTATCTCCTCCTTACTTTTGTTGTTTTCCGTCGTTCGCTGTCCCTGCGGCGCCTCGCTCTTTCCTCCCTCGCTATCTTTTTACCTTTTAATTCTATTCTTTTAATCCCTCCTTTACCCCCACCCCTCGTGGGCAACATTGGAGGTGTCCTCCCCCCGAGAGACTGTTACGGGGCTCCATTTCCTCTTTTTTTCATTTAAGATCACACACAAGCGGTGGTTCAGTACAAAAACAAGAGCATGATGTTACGTGGCATTGTTGTAAAAGACAATGACAGGAAGTAATCAGTTCTGGTCGGAAAAGATTTGATGGAATGCCTAAAACTTGAACGGCTTGAACTTCGCCAGATTGTAGCCGAAGCGACAGCTGTGGCTGTAATACAAAAGTACCTGAGCATCTTCTCAACAATAATCAGAACAGTACAAAAATTTTCAGCAAATATTCTAAAAAATTTGGGCCCCGCTCCTGTGTTTTGTTTCGCAAGGAAATATTTATTTGCATTGCGGGAAAAAGTTCAGCAGCAACTAGGCTCCACCACTAATCACCATCGTGAAGAAAATGACCGTATATCTGGGGCAGACAAAACAACAGTACCCCTTTGCAGAACACACATCGTTACCCACTTCTAGGATGAAAGAACTTGTACACCGCTCGAGCAGGCGGAGAAGTGCTTAATGCACTAAGCCCATTTTTGGCATTTCAAACACTCCTACTTACACCAGAGTAGAGACCATTATTTACAGTAAGCACCACTCATCGCCCCGATATTTCAGGTGATGACAGATGAGATGCTTCACAGCATTTGAAACAAAGGATATTACATAGGAATGCGACTTGACTATGACAGAGTCTCACATCAGTGATTGCCAGCAAGCATCAGAATGCACCGTGAACAGATTGAGGAAATCTGACACTCAACTTGGATAAGTGCCTATTCTTTCAATTCTTTCTCAAATCTGTGACATATTTCTATCGTAAGGTAACTGAAGAAGACATTCACCCTCATCATCATCATCATCCTGACTACGTCCACTGCAGGACAAAGGCCTCTCCCATGTTCCGCCGGGCAACTCGATCTTGTGCTTGCTGCTGCCACTTTATACCAGCAAACTTCTTAATCTCATCTGCCCACCTAACCTTCTGTCTCCCCCAAACCCTCGTGCCTTCTCTTGGAATCCAGCCAGTTACCCTTAAAGGGGCCATGAAGCCCTTTTTTCAGTAAACATGAAAATAATGCACTGGAAAAGTGTAGCATCTCACAAATTCAACGCAGCAAAAATTTCAAGAATCGGTCCAGTACGAGCAGAGTTACAAAGATTTGTCACACGCTGCTATCGCATTCCCTCTTCTCTCGTCCCGATTAAAGAGCTGGAAGATAAGCAGGAAGGTAGGGAGCAAACAAAAAACGTCACTCGAGCCTCTTGACCTTGAGCACTTTTTTTTCTTCGAATACGCAACTTTTTTGTGCGATTGCGCACGCACGCCTGGACAAGTGACCGCCTCTCGCAGTGATCTGAGTAACAACTGAATGCGCCATGTTCAAATCAGCCAACGGGTGATAGATGGGCTTGCTACGGGTGAATTTTGGGCTTATTCCGTGATTTGTCGAGGGAAGAGAAAGCTATTTTTAGCTGACTGATAAATTATTGTGAATTCCAGGCCGTGTGCTGCGCTACATTATTGGGCTCACGTGTTCTCAAGGGCCTCTACGATTGAACGGCAGCGTTTTCTGACTATGATCAAAAAGTGTTGCAGGGCCCTTTTGATGACAGCGGTCATCCTGTCTATCCGCTACATGCCCGGCTCATGTTCATTTCGTCTTCTTAATTTCAACTATGATATCTTTAACCCAGGTTTGCTCCTTGATCCACTTTGCCTTCTTTTTATCTCTTCAGGTTACACCTATTATTTTGCTTTCCATCGCTCGCTGCATTGTCCTCAATTTAAACTAAACCCTCCGAGTAAGCTTACAGGTTTTTGCTCCATAGCTAAGCACCGGCAAGATGCAGCTGTTATATGTGTTCCTCTTGAGGGATAGTGGCAATCTACCTGTCATGATTTCGGATTGCTTGCCGAATGTGCTCCACTCCATTCTTATTCTCCAAGTTATTTCAATCTCGTGGTTTTGCTCTGCGGTTATTATCTGTCCTAATTAGACGCAGTCTTTTACAACTTCAAGGGCACTATTACCTATCTTAAAGCGCTGTTTTCTTCCGAAGTTGTTGAACATTACTTTCGTTTTCTGCTGATTAATTTAAAAATCTACCTTCCTGCTCTCATTGTCTCACTCTGTGATTATGAGTTGCAATTTGTCCTCTGAGTTACTTAACAATGCGATGTCATCGGCAAAGAGTAGGTTACTAAGCACTCTCCATTAACTCTTATCTTTATCTCTTCCCATTCTACGCATCAGAAAACCTCCTGTAAACATGCGGTAAATAGTATTGGAGAGATTGTATCCCCCTTCTTTACACCCTTCTGATTAGCTTTTGTCGCTTTCTTTATGGAGCACTATGGTGACAGTTGATCCCCTGTAGATTTCTTCCAGGATGTTTATATATGCTTCGTCCACGCCCTGATTCCGCAGTATCAGCATGACTGCTGATATTTCTACTGAATCAAATGCCTTCTCGTAATCTATGAAGGCTATGTATAATGGTTGGCTATATTAGAAGCATTTCTCTATTACCTTATTGATAGTATGAATGTGGTCGATTGTTGAGTAGCCTGTTCAAAATCCTGCTTGTTCCTTTGGTTGATTGAATTTTGTTGTATTATTTCAGTTAGTAATTATTTTTGTAAATAGCTTGTATACGACAGAGAGCAAGCTGACTGGCCGGTATTTCTTCAAGTCCTTGTAATCTCCTTTTTTATGTATTGAGATGATGTTAGTATTCTTTGAAGATTCTGGAACTCTTCTCGTCAGGAGACACTTCGTGAACAGGGTGGCTAGTTTTTCTTAACACAATTTGTTCTACATTTTTTAGCAGATCGGATGTTATCTGATCCTCACCAGCAGCTTTGCCTCCTTGCATTCCCTCCAAGGCTTTTCTGACTACTTCTATTATTACTGGTGGGGTGCCATTTGGGTTACTACTAGTCTTTATATTAAGGTCGTGGTTGTCCACCCCTATTGCATAGATATCTGTAAAACCCCTCCGCTATTTTAACTATCCTATCCATATTGGCAGTTACTATGTCTTCCTTGTTCTTTAGTGCACACATCTGGTTTTTGTATATCCCAAGTTTTCTCATCAGTGCTTTGGCGCTTCCTCCGTTCTTCAGAGCTTGTTCAATTTTCTAAATGTTATACCTTCTTACATCGAATACCTTACCCTTATTAATCAACTTCGAAAGCTCTGCCAGTTCTATTTTGTCTGTTGTACTTGTGGCTTTCATGCTTTGACGTTTTTAATGAGGTTCTTCGTCTCCTGGGACAGCTTGCCCTTGTCCTGTCAAAGTACCATATCTAAAACTTCCACTGCTCACTCCGTAATGATACTGGTCAGATTATCATTCATTGTGTCAACGCTAAGGCTGGTTTCTTCAATAAAAGCCGAGTACCTGTTCTGAAGGGGGCATCAATGGTAGTGGCTTCGCGTGCAAGAGGCCCTTGGTTCGAACCTCGGTGCCACGTACTTCCCAACTGGATTTAAAAAAAAAGTCCGCGTGGTGATGGAACTGCATTAAGAGGCTTTGGGTGCGGCCTATCGTTGACCACATCCGGTAACACACTCCCTCACCAGAGAAGTATTGGCAACCCTGGTGCAGTATATGACTACTGCCTCCCACATGCATACATTCACCCTACAACACTATAAAAGAGGGCAATCTTCCAAGCCCCTAAGCCCACAACAGTTATGGAGCTCTACCCAAATTTGACAAGGTAGAACGTTTAATTAGAAGTTTCTTAGGAACACTTAGACAGTAGTAGAGATATTCCACCAGCTACTGAAGAAAAAAAAAAAGGTGATTGGAAAGACAACGCAGCAAAACATATAAAGCTAAGAAAGACTCGCTGACAGGAAATGAGGTCCTGGCTTTCTATGATGTCCAGAAACCGCTCAGAATGATTTCCGATGTGTCGTCCTATCGTTAGGTACTGTGATTTTTTACCTTAGGCATGTTATGACCGATGAATTGTGTTTGTCATACTTCATGTCCTATGCCAATTTCGATAAGCACTCTGTAGAAAATGTGACCACTGAAGCGCCCAAACAAAGGCCACTAGGTAGAAACAATCGAAGCGGCTTTGGCTTGGCAAGAAATGTTTCACATGTAAAATGACTCGGAACTTTCCTTCCAGTATATGTGTGCTGTCAAACTCGTGTCATGTGTAATATAGCTTCGATGATGAAGCAGTTTCACAATATAAAAACCGTCTCACAACCATTTTGAAGCACCGCTCTTAGTTGTTCATTCGTGCATTAAGCAGCCGCTGACGTAACCGATACAGCAAACAAGTTCAATGTAGAATTTAAACAAAGTGCAGCGAGCCTCTGTGATAGTGCCTGCGACGCCTCGAGCCTGTTCGCTTTTCTTGTGGGAGTTTAACGCACTCGCACACAGGAACGACAAAGTAAGTTAACCTGCGAGGCTTGGCAGACGAAGACGTGCATAGGTCTTAGGGACTCTTTGGTGTAACGCAACACTATCGTGCAATCACCGATGACACCACCACTAAGGCATATGGCAATGGTACCCATTGATGCCTTATGTGGAAGTCAAGTGCTGCATGAACCAAGGCCTGTATGAAGCAGCTGTTGTGGTCAGATTAGGCCACGCAGTGCCTTCCGCAGTCTCCTGGTTAGCTGAGAAGTCGCTCCCCCCCCACTTCAGCTCATCGCAATATTGAAACACTTAAATAGTTGCACTTTAAATTCACAGCAGGTAGTATAATATTGGTCGAATACTTCTTATACTTGCTACCTTATGATCATCGTCAGCCTCACTACGCTAACTGCAGGGCAAAGCCCTTTGTAATGATGTTCTGCCATTCAACACAGCCCTGTGCTTGCTGCTACCCCATTATACTCTCACACTTTTTAATCTCATCTGCCTTTCTAACTTTCTGTTTGCCTCTGTAATGTTAGCCTTCTCTTAGAATCCATGCAAATACCATTATTGACCACTGGTTACCCTATTTATGTGCTACGTGACATGCCCATCTCATTTTGATGATCTCATCAATGATGTCCATAATACCCTTTTGTTTCCTGTCCCACTCTACTCTTTTCCCGTCTGTTAAGGTTACTATACTTTTTTTCCACTGCTCAGTGCATACACAATTCAACAATTTTGTGACTGCACCTATCCTAATTCATAGTATATATTCAATATTTAAAGTAAAATATTTGCACCTTTACAAGTCAATGTGGACACCTTACGCCTTCTAACATACAAAAAGAGAAGTATTTGAACAGTTTTACCTTTCTGTTTTTATTTTTTCACCGCGTGGGAATTTCGAAATGCAACTCTATAAGGGTGGGTGAGCGTGCGTAGTTTCAATGATGTAGTCGAAATCATGTGTGACCGCTTCATGAAAACGGCGCATTTCGGAGGATTCTTGGGCATCTGGGCTAGAATCTTGAAATGAAGACACCTGCACAGGCTTGGAAGACGGCATCGGCACTTTTTATTTCAGCCTGGACGACGAGAGTTCGTCAAACTGTCCTGGAACATCGGCGGTCGTGCGCCGGGGAGTTAAGCTTTGTGCTCGGGCCGCATTATGACTGGCACGCGTCAGTGTAAGTTGACCAATGTGTTCTCAATGTTTGTGCTTTTATCTGCAGGGTGTCCATAGCCTTCGGGCGTCACCATTTGCCGGCAACAGCACAGAGAGGTGCAGTTCCGTGCGTGGAGGCAGCCGGGAGCGAACCTTGGAACTGCGCTTTAGTAGTGCCGCGAGCGCTTCGCGGGAGCTGTTGACTTTTGTTTTTTTTACTACTCGAGTTATTGAATAGAACAGAAAACAATGTATTCTGTGAAACATTTGCAGCAAATCTGTTTTTTACCACATCCATGAATGCTTTCACGCGATGGCATGAAAGACACCACATGTAATGTTATTCTGTGTACACTAAACATTTTTGCATTTACATCGCTTATATTCACAGGACGAAGTGTGTCTGTTCCATGTGTCTAAAATGTGTATTTCGAATTTTTTTCATGCTTACCCTTGTTCAGAGCAGTGTTAATATTTTTATGAAATTTCCATGTTCATGTTACACATTTTTTGTTTGATAAATTTGTGGTTTTAAACTGTCTTTGTTCGAAGAATAACTCCTTGATGTACAATTCGATAACCTAAAGATTAACATCAGAAGCTTTGGGTGCCATAAAAATAATGTTTCCTGGACTACCCATAAATAATCAAATTTCTCGCGGCCCCGATAGTGTTGAAGTGAACCCTCTTTCTAAGTGCAGGGACGACGCAGCTGTTATATGTTTCTGTTCAGAAATAGGGCGAAGTACCATTCATGACTTGAGAATGCTCGTCGAACGTGCTCTAACCCATCCTTATTCTCCTAGTATTCCTTTACTACTTCCAGAGTCTCGCCACTCGTCGCAAAGTGCTGTCCTCTACCGTCATTTTGCATAATAATTTTATACTTCTTCGCAGCGGACAGCAATAACGGGGCTGTACATGACGCAGCTCAAGGGCTCACCGACCGGGCTGCCCTCTCAAGTGCCGCCCCAGCCTCCTCTGGAGATTACGGCGCGGCAGACGAGTGGGAAGACAGAATGACTAGATACAATGACATTACAAAACATTATAGATTACAGAAGGGCATATTCCCGCCCCCCTCACCCAAAATCGACACAAGGATAATCTGTCACTGGCGGTAGTTACAAACTAGGACGTATCCGAATCCTGCACTCTCGCACATTATATATCCCGTTATTTATAAAACGGACAGGTACAGGTGTTGTGACTCCAGAGTCACTTTAGAGGATATGTTATGGGAATGTAGAGGGATAAGTGCCCATAACAAGTATACGGCGTCTGGTGACAGCCTTCGCGTGCTGGGAAGTCGCAATGCTGAGCCCCTACCTTGAAGATCGGATGTGGACCGTCCAGTGGGCCAAGGAGGTTGCCAGGATTCAAGGACTCCTGGCTGTAGCTTAGGCGGGACCATTAGCCAACCCCACCAACTCGCTGGACTCCGAATAAAGTTCTTTCCTCTTTTTCCTCCTAGTATTCAGACCAACTCTTTTGCTTTTCTTGTCCAATAAAGTAATCATGAGTTGTAATTCGTCCCCTGAGTTAATCATCGATGCGGTGTCATTAGTGAACCCGAGGTTACTAAGGTATACTTGATACATTTACTCATACCCATACCTTTTGCCAATCTAGGGCCCTGAAAACCGTGTAAGCACGCGGTGACTAGCATTAGGAAGGTTATGTCTTTGTGCCTTACAACCTTCTTCATTAGGATTCAGTCATTTTTAAGGAACACATGTCAGACAGAAAGCTTCAACATTCAAAATCTTACCTCATTTTTCGGCCTCTGCGACAAATCTGCTTTCGGTGCCTCCGATGCATTCTGTTCATTAACGAAGATCGATGGCACCACGCCAGGCCTTAACTGGTCAGATTTTACCGGACTTCCCATCACACGCCTTAACGATAAACACCAATGGTAGTACTATCGCGAAACCGCTTCGAGCAGAGAACAGTGGTTCTCGACGACTTGAAGCTCCTCTTTTCACCGTCGCGATCCACTCAACAACTTTGTTTTCTCTCACGTTGGAGGTTGTTATGCGGTACATGGCTTCGGTTGCATATGCTTCTTTATCCATACGCAGGGCAGAAGGCCGGCGTGTTAATAAAGGCAGGTTCGCCGTCCAGTACTAGCTCTTCGAAGCGTGAAATATAAACGTAGAGTCACAGAACACCTATACACTGCCACTTCACCGAACACGGCGGGTTGGGCAGGTCGAGAACCCAGGATAAGAAGGGCAACCAACGCGGAAAACCTGCACACAGTGACGCTGCCAGCATTCACATGCGACTTCTTCACAGCGGTTCACCACAGCACACCTACCAGTTTGTTCAGCGTTATTGATCACCGCAACAGCCGCCATGTGCGAAATAAGGGCGCGATGAAATGTTGCTGCAGAGCTGCAATATTCATTTTCCAGTTTGGCTCAGCCCAGCAAGTTTGTCAACGCGGCGAGCCTTAAAAATGTCGTCACTCAGAACATTTATTCACTCCTTGAAGTACGTTTCTGTACACACGCGAACACACTTTAAAATAACAAAAGCCGCCAGGTGTCGCTTTAGGTTTAACCACATGACCTTACTAAACATCATCAATGTTATCAGTTTTTTTTTTGACAATACCACGAACGTTTAACAATAAAAACGTGTAATTTTACACTTGTAATAACAAAACGTGTACATAATAACTTTAAAAAGTTTTCTTTACTTTTTGCGCTATCATCGTCGCCATCAAATATCGAAGATGGCAGGCAGACAGGCGGTGCTTCGGGGTTTCGGTTTTTGCTTCGTCCGCGTACGTTGTTGCTTTTTGAAGATACATATGCGAGTCACTTGCAAAGCGGAATTACATTTAACCTCAGTGAAGTGTACGGTGTGATTTACCTAGTATTTGCGACAACGTAAGGACAGTTTAGCGCTTTATTGCAGTTGTTCGATTACAACGTCACTGCATTGTGCGTGGCCCCGAGTTGCATTAGCGCAGAACTTTCATTATCAGAGCGTCTCATTTCCACTCTAGTGACTGTTGTGCTTATTTTGTGCGCTCGTATAACAGAAAACTAAGGTCTCAGCACCCATCAAGTACGAGTGACAGGTATGTTGAACGAAAGTTTCGACTGCGACGCAGCGCTAACGGCGCTGGAGTTTGCCTTCGAAAAGCTGGCTCTGCGTCAACTAAGGGATGCCGACGATGAACGTGAAGTCGACAACCTGGAACGCAAAACGTTTCGACTGGAAGCGTGTTTGCGAGCCGTCAACCTCAAGCTCGAGCAACTTTTGAGGGACGCCGCACGTCAGGAGTCGGCCATCTTGCGAGAGCTGGAGCGCCAGATCAATCTGCTGATGCAAGAATTGTCCAAGGCCAAAGAAGAATCCACAGAGCTTGAACAACAGTTTGCGTCAGTCGAGGCGAAGTGCGACGAGCTGAAAAAACAGAACGACGATCTGAGGAACATGGCCGCTGAACTGGAGAAAGAGGTGGAAGAATTGAAATGGCAGGACACCGACAGCGCCGCCGGAGGTTTTAACACCAAAGAGCTTTTAAAAGAACTTCGTTTTGAGGTACGTACATAGAGTAAGTATATTCTTGTAGAACGTGCTGCTGGTGGTGGTGGTTGTGTTGCAAAGGTGGGGTTAGCCTGGCCTAGAAGGCCGGCAACTGTTCCGCCTGAGCATCTCTTACATTCTAGGGGTCGGTAACCAAATGTCACTCAGCCTAGTGTCTCGCAGAAAATTTGTCATGAGGATTCGTTGCACGCCCCTGCTCGTCACCGTAGGTGAATCTTTTGGCTTGTAAACTATCGTCCGTCTATCCATCCATCTGTCCGTCCGTCCTGGTAAATTTAATGGCTTGTTTATTGAAGGGGCACTAAAGGCAACTAGTAAGTTTAATGTTGATTGCTAAAATAGCAGTCCAGGAACATTGTAGTGTTACTTTTGTGCCAAGGAGGTGCTTAATTTGAAATAAAACTACCTTTTAGAGGCGCGCATCGGTCACCAAATGTCACTCAGCCCAGTGTCTCGCAGGAAATTTGTCATGAGGATCCGTTGCACGCTCCTCCTCGTCACCGTAGGTCCTTCAGGAAAAAGGACATCTTTCAATGCCCCGTGCTTGTGACAATCATTCTGCAACCTGCGTACCATCTCTGTTATTTCTCTGTCAAACTGCGGGGACAGCCAAGTGAAATGTTCTACGTTTCCAGGGTGCGGCGAGGTTATCGTGAATCTTTTGGCTTGTAATCTATCTATCTATCTATCTATCTATCTATCTATCTATCTATCTATCTATCTATCTATCTATCTATCTATCTATCTATCTATCTATCTATCTATCTATCTATCTATCTATCTATCTATCTATCTATCTATCTATCTATCTATCTATCTATCTATCTATCTATCTATCTATCTATCTATCTATCTATCTATCTATCTATCTATCTATCTATCTATCTATCTATCTATCTATCTATCTATCTATCTATCTATCTACGACATTGTTCTTTCATGTCCATTTTGGTAATGAAATGTATACCGAAATTGACATCGCTGGACATGACTGTATGGCAAACGGAAGCAACAAACCATGACATGAAAGTCATGTCATGCATGTCTGTATACGAAAATTGGTTTGGCGTGTCAAGAGTGTACGAAGAACATTATTGAGAAGTGTTAACGCGCGATTGTTTAAAACCATGCCATGCACGCAACGATTAACGGGACATGGCCACGGGGCTCGCAGCCGTTTAATTAAATGACTATACCGGATGACCCAAATATAAGCAGCCACGTTAAAAATAACAAGATAACGTCGTTACGCGGGGCACACCTAGTGCACATCATTCCCAGTACACTGCAGTAGCAATTACTGAGTTTTTGGTTAATGAGGTTTAAAATGAGGTTTAGTTTATTAGCCCCAGTTATGTTTCACTCACATAATCATCAGAATGACAATGTCACAAGCAAATTTGATAGTAATGATTACCCAATGTTTATTTGCAGCTTTTGTGTAATTTTTGGATAAAAACATACCATGACTTTACACACACACACGCGTATATATATATATATATATATATATATATATATATATATATATATATGTGTGTGTGTGTGTGTGTGTGTGTGTGTGTGTGTTGATTGATTGATATGTGGGGTTTAACGTCCCAAAACCACCATATGATTATGAGAGACGCCGTAGTGGAGGGCTCCGGAAATTTCGACCACCTGGGGTTCTTTAACGTGCACCCAAATCTGAGCAAACGGGCCTACAACATTTCCGCCTCCATCGAAAATGCAGCCACCGCAGCCGGGATTCGAACCCGCGACCTGCGGGTCAGCAGCCGAGTACCTTAGCCACTAGACCACCGCGGCGGGGATGTGTGTGTGTGTGTGTGTGTGTGTGTGTGTGTGAAGAAGGCGTCCTTGGATCCAGTTGGATAATACGAAGAAGTATAGGACGGGCAAAAAAACACATTTTTGTTTTTCTTACGTTTCATTCAGCTGGGGTCCAGCCTTCACCAAGGCCGGTCCGCGGTCTTATAACTTCCCCTATACTTTCCTCGGCATTATTGTCTGTTATATCACAATAATATTGTGTCAAAACACACGAAAACGAGCCCTTAAGTATACATTTCTTTCCCTTATTCATTAACGAGGGTCTCGTACTAGAAGACTTGGTGCCTCAGGTTGTATACGAGGGACTATTGGTCAGCTACCAGCTTGTGTTAGGTTCACGTGCTAAGTGACGCCATACAGGCCCATAATGAGTGTGCCACACTCGCCGCAATGGCTACTCATGGCGCTGACTGACACTCCCTCGTTTAAATTCACATATATACCCAATAATGTGACTGGAATTAAAGATACCCGCCGTGGTCGGTGAGTGGTAAAGCATCGAACGCGTTATTCGAAGGTTGCCGGTTTGGTTCCTGCCCACGGCAAGTTATCTTTTCACCCATTTTTCTGCACATTTACAAATCGGTCTAATCACTTCCCCTATACTTTCCAATTGGCATTATTGTCTGTTAGATCGCATTATTATTGTATCAAAACACGGGAAAAGGAGCCCTTAAGTATACATTTTTTTCCAATCGAATATATATATATATATATATATATATATATATATATATATATATATATATATATATATATATATATATATATATATATATATATATATATATATATATATATATATATATATATATATATATATATTGTGAGCATTATTCACACGCGTCATTTTATATGTACATTATCATCATCATCAGTCTGACCTGTGTTGTTGGGCAGAGGCTCGGCAAGTAAAAAGAAGTGTCTTGCAGCCAAAAACGTTGCCTTACAAGTGGTGGAGAGTGATTTCCGGTTTCCTGGTCCTCTCCCTGCAGCGATTTTTCGTTATCTTCGACTACGAACCATCCCTGAAGCTCCGGTCGGGTCGCCGTCTGCGCAGTCAGCCTACGGTCATGTCGCAAGACGAGCACAAGTACACGGCGCCATCCACCCCGCCTGCACCCCTGGCCATGCCTTCTTGGACTGTCACCTCCCCTCAAAAAGATCCACTGATCTTCGCCGGCCTTCGCGGTGAAGACGTTGAAGACTGGTTGGACGAGTACGACCGTGTGAGTGCGCTTAACGATTGGCATGATTCTGTCAAGCTGTCCCGCGTACCGTTCTATCTGACGGGTGTCGCTAAAACATGGTTTCTAAACCATCGGCTGGATTTCCCAGACTGGCCTACCTTTAAGCAGCAGCTCCGTCAGATATTTGCCAACTCTTCTGTACGTGCAGACATCGCGAAACGGAAGCTTGCTGAACCTGTCCAGCACTCCGGCGAGTCCTATACTTCGTACATTGAAGATGTTCTTGCCCTATGCCGTCGCGTCGACAGCTCGATGGTGGGGCATGACCGCGTTCGCCACTTGCTCAAGGGCATAGGCGCCGTCGCATATAATGCTCTGGCGGCAAAAATACCCGACCACGGTCGCCGATATCATCAGTACGTGTCAGCGACTCGATGCCCTTCAACTGATACGTTTACAACCTGAAACAGCAGATATCAGGCCAGCGCATTACGGTGAGCTCCGTGCGCTGATAGGGTCCATGATCAGCTCCAGGCCACCTCGTCATCTTGTGAGCTCCGCATGACGCCTTCTGCAGGCAGCCTCCGCAACATTGTGAGGGAGGAACTAGCGTCCATGACGTGTGAGCAAGTTCCGAGCTCGCATACCACTCCAAAACTGACGTACGCTCAGGTGGTTGCAGCGTCACCTCCGCAGCAGTCACCACAGTATGGGTCAACTATGCAGTCTTCACTAAATGTCCTCACCCCGTGAGCAACGCCTAATTCTTTTCAAGCCTGGCGTCCATCTAGACCAATTTGCTATTATTGCGGAATACGCGGCCACATCTCACGGTTCTGTTGTCGACGTCAACAAGACGAAAGGCGTGGCTATGGTGACTTCGAGAGGGAGGAGTTCGCCCCTGCTCCACAACATCGCCACCCATACCAACTGTACCCACGCCGCTCACCCTCTCCACAACACTTCGATGCAGCCAGTACCTTCCGCTCCTCGCGCCGTCGCTCCCCGTCACGTATGCGCCGTTCCTCGTCACCACTTCGTCCGGCTACCACGGCGTCTGATCATCGCCCGGAAAACTAAACAGTGCAGCTTCAGGAGGGAAAGCTGCATTTTGCGGACTGCATCGAACTCCTCCGGAACACCCCTGAAATGTACTTTCAGTGTGTGTTGAGGGTATATGGACTGAGGCCTTGGTGTACACAGGTGCATCGCTCTCAGTTATTAGTGTGGACTTGTGCTCCCGTTTGCGCAAATTGAAGACGCCGTATGATGACCCTCCCCTTCGCTGTGCTAATGCGGTTTTTGTTCAGCCTTCTGGTGTTTGGACAGCACGAGTTTTTATTGAGGGCATCTTTCACCATATACAGTTCGTCGTTCTGTCATCCTGTACCAATGCGCTCATTTTAGGATGGGACTTTCTCTCCTCAGCTTCAGCCGTGATATCTTGCCGTCAGAGGGTCACTCGCATGTCAGATACTGCGCTTTCGTCTGATAACTATGCCCATAGCCAGCGTTTTGTCACCGCTGATGACCGTTTTATTCCTCCAGGTAATGAGCATATTCTGACACTGACAACAGATAAGATCGGTACTGGTGATTGGTACCATGTGGACGCTACATCTCTGGTGGACTTACCATCGCTCCTAGCCTGGTGCGCTTTCGTGATGGCAGAACATTAGTTACGACAGTTAACCCCACTTCACTGCCTGTTGCACTGCCCCAGGGCACCAGTGTGGTTTGCTTCACGGATACCAAACCACTTTCTCTGGTGCCCCTTCACGCAGACTCGCCATCTTTCTCTACGAGTACTGATGACCATGCTACGACGGCTGCTTTAACAGCCACAATAAATCCCGATCTCACGTCAGCGCAAAAGCAAGAACTTTTGGGTATGCTTCAAAAACACAGCGCTTCATTTGATGTATCTTCCAAGCTTCTGGGTCGCACTTCTGTCGCCGTGCATCGAATTGAAACGGAAGGCAATACAATCGTACGCCGCCGCCCATATCGAGTGTCATCCGCAAAGCGGAAAATCATCGAGGACAACGTTGCTAATATGCTCAAACGAGATGTTATCCGGCCTTCGTCCAGCTCGTGGTCATCACCTGTAGTGCTAGTCCGAAAGAAGGATGGTTCGGTGCGATTCTGCGTCGATTATCGAGCACGTAATAAGATCACGCGTAAAGACGTCTACCTGATGCCACGAGTCGACGACGCACTTAACTCTCTGCAAGGCGCTGAATTTCTCTCCAGCCTCGATTTACGGTCTGGTTATTGGCAAATACCTATGCACGAAGCGGACAACGAAAAAAAAACTGCCTTTGCAACACCAGATGGGCTGTGCGAATTCAACGTCATGCCATTCGGTTTATGTAACGCTCCTGCCACGCTTGAACGCATGATGAACACAGTTCTACGCGGCCTAAAATGAAAAACATGTCTCTGTTATCTAGATGACATCGTCATTTTCTCAACCTCTTTTCGTCAGCATCTTGATCGTTTGGACGAAGTTTTGACGTGTATTTCTAGTGCTGGACTTCGGCTTGACACAAAAAATGCCATTTCGCCAACAAGAACATCAAGGTGTTGGGCCACCTTGTCAGCAAAGATGGCATTCGTCCGGACCCTGACAAGCTTGCTGCCGTGATACGCTTCCCTCGGCCAGAAAATCAGAAACACCTACGAAGTTTCCTGGGCCTGGCATCTTACTTTCGCCGCCTCATTAGTCATTTTGCTGCCATCGCGGCGCCACTGCACAAGCTGCTCCCATCCGTATTAACTTTCGCTTGAAACGACGACTGCGAGTGTGCCTTTCAAGCCCTCAAGAATGCTTTAACGTCCGACCCTGTTCTGTGCCATTTCGACGAGAACTCACCTACATGTCTGCACACCGACGCGAGCGGCCACGGCATTGGTGCAGTACTTCTACAGCGGGATGCCACTTCACGGGAAAGAGTTATAGCATATGCTAGTCGTGCTCTTACGGCTGCTGAACAGAGCTACTCTATAACTGAGCAGGAGTGCCTTGCTGTCGTTTGGGCCATACAAAAATTTCGACCGTATCTTTACGGATGCCACTTCACGGTTATTACAGACCACCACGCCTTGTGCTGGCTCTCGCTCTCGACGCTGAGAAACTTGTCTGGTCGCCTCGGTAGTTGGGTGCTCCGCCTACAAGAGTACGATTTTGACGTCATCTACAAGTCTGGCAAAAGACACCAAGATGCAGATGCTCTCTCTCACCGCCCCCTTCCACTTTCATCATCAAGTACGTCAGCTTATTGCTCGTCTGGGGGGCAAGGCACTGCGTCACCCCTCACATTATCACACCTTGCGGTTATCGACACGCCGGCTTCAAATCGCTACACCGAGTTCGCCACACGCCAGCGTGATGATCTATATTGCAATCGCATTATCCAACGCCTAAATGGCGTATCACCTACTCCTAATGCTAGATTGCGCCGACAACTACGGCAATTTAAGCTCGATAACAATGTGCTCCATCGTTATGTTTACACTACTGATGGACACGCCAGCAGGTAATCGTTGGATTGTGACTGCTGTCGACCACCTGACACGGTACGCAGAGACTGCTGCACTACGCACAAGTTCTGCTTCAGACGTCGCAGACTTCTTCCTCAACAACATTGAATTGCGTCACGGTGCACCTCACGTCCTCCTGAGTGATCGCGGCAAGACGTTCCATTCCACCATAATCGAAGCCCTGCTCACAACCAGTGGCACAGTACATAAGACGACGTCAGCCTACCATCCCTAAACTAATGGGCTAACAGAGAGATTTCATCGGACACTAACAGACATGCTGTCGATGTACATCGCACCAAACCACAACAACTGGGATACAATTTTGCCTTTTGTGACGTTCGCCCATAACACTGCAGTTCAAAGAACTACTGGCTCTTTCTACCTCGTGTACGGCCGTTCACCGACATTCACCATGGATGTCTCTTTCCTAAATGTGCCAACCGACGCCTCGGCAACCGTATCAGAGCAGTTCATCACAAGGCTCGAAGAATGTCGGCAACGGGCTCGCCTTAATACAGAAGCTAATCAGCAAGATCGCAAGCAACGCTACGACAGCTCTCATCGCGACGTCTCCTTCAGTCCGGGGATGAAGTGTTGCTTTGGACGCCCATTCGTACTCCAGGATTGTGTGACAAGTTTCAGTCACGCTTGATTGGACCATATACAATCAATGAACAAACGTCCCCAGTGAACTATCGTGTCACTCCCACCGACCTTTCTTCGGATCGTCGCTGTCGTGGTTCGGAGATTGTCCACGTATCACGTCTGAAGCCATTCGTTCGACGTTCCGTTTCCATGTAAGACGCGCCCGGGCTAGCCGCTTACGCGTGGGGGGAAAATAAGTGTGAGCGTTATTCACACGCGTCATCTTATATGTACATACTCATCATTATCAGTCCAACCTGTGTTGTGGGGCAGAGGCTCGGCGACTAAAAAGAAGTGTCTTGCAGCCAAAAACCTTACAATGTATATATATATATATATATATATATATATATATATATATATATATATATATATATATATATATATATATATATATATATATGGGATATGGCACAACGGGAGCGTTGTCAACAAGGATAAATATATTTATTTCCCAAAAGTTTCGGGAGGGGTCCTCCCTTCATCAGGGGATGAGGGAGGACCCTCCCGAAACTGTTGGGAAATAAATATATTTATCCTTGTTGACAATGCTCCCGTTGTGCCATATCTCATACCTTCACGAAGACTAACTGGCCCATTGAAATATTACCTCCCACTATATATATATATATATATATATATATATATATATATATATATAGAGAGAGAGAGAGAGAGAGAGATTGGTATCTGTCAGAAATCACGTGATTGCTGAGAGAGTGTTATGAGGAGAGAGATAGGCCATGACTGGCGCCGTTCCAGGCCACGGACGGAGGGACGTGAATATGAGATATTGAACACTTTGGCCATAATAATCACGAAGAGTGGTCACCTGTACAGTTAGCGAGTCATAAGAGCAGCGGGCGCCAGCCGGCGCCAGTCGGCCTGATCAAGCTCGACTGTAGTGATAAGGAACGAGAGTCAAACACTTATACGCATGTGTGCAAGTCACAAATAGACCCACACAAGGGCTGTTTGCAACGAAAGGCAAATTTGTGTGGAGATCGACTGTGAAGGCCACGCTAGCCGCGTAGTTCGCGCCTGAACGCCGCTCATGCACCACGCCGACTTCTGCTGCGCGGGCGAGGCGCGTGTCGCTGCGTGCGTGCATGGCTCGCCGATGCCGTAGTCGCTCACGCAGTCGCCACATCGCGGTCCGATTTGGGCGCCGGCGAATTCCCCGCCGCCACGCCACGCCAGACAGAGAGTCGTGCCTTCTGCTTTACATTCGGATGAAAACAAGAGAGGAGATTTGGCCCAGTCAATATGGCCGACTTCCGGCTTCATCGTGGCTTCACAACGAGTGACGTCAGGGCCTCTCCTAGGCTTTCTATCGTCCGTGCCCAATACTCACAATGTTGCCAGCAAAAAATTGATGCACAATGTTGCTCACTGAAGAGTAGCCCTCGTCTTGCACATGCGCGAGAAATCTTGGAATGTTTGCCTCGTGTTGTTTAGGCACAATCTAGAAAGACGATATTTCGTGAATTTGTCCCCATATTCGTTGGCACTGGCGTGTTGCTGTCCCAAGCTAGCGCCCTGCTGTTCTCTGGCCTTGCGCGACCTAAGTTTTTCTTACACCGTGCTTTGTCTCCGCGAATCGTACATCTCTCTTGTAGACAATGTTGCACACAAATCACTGTTCCGTAGTCATTTGGTCAACACCGTGGTGACTGTACTACTTGCTCGATCGACAGACGTAACGAGCTGCAGTGCGCTGCCTTGCCACAAAAGGTAAGCAGTGACATGAAGGCGCGACGCCAACACGGTCCCGAAGGCGCCACTGCTCTTAACTCCGCCGCCAATGTCACCAGCCGTTTGGTAGCGAGTGTTACTCAGCTCGCGACTGCTTCTGCGCAGAGCCGATAGACGAGCGGACGAGACGACGGTGAGTTAAGGCAAGGTTTATGTACAGCATAGAAATAGAGGCGTTACATATTCGGCACTGGGGCCGACAGCTTAGGGGCTCGAAGAGCCGAGATGTCTTCTCTCGCACGCATACGTCGGCGTCTCTCTGACGCATAGGTCAACTGCTGGTGACGCGCCGCCTGGCTTTTTTATAGGCACCGGGTGAATCTTTGCGACACCAACCTGCAACCAGAAGCGTCGCTGGCCGTGATGTCAGAATCCTCCAACGGCACCCGCCGCTGGGCTGCGTCATGATCATCAAATCTGGAGCCGCTGCGAGGGGTTGCACCCAAGGACGAGTGATGTTGCCAGGCATTGCGTAAGACTCGCCAGACTGGAAGGCACTGATTGCTTCATCGGGCTCGTGGGCTAAGGGAGCTCGCTGTGCGTTGCCTAAGAGAGACCAGCGCCGCCGCGTGATGACGTCGCTGACTTGATCGCATCAGGCGGGCTCGATCGCTGGCCTTGACACAGATTGCCTTTGCAGAGGCATTGACGTTTGGTGTGGACTCCCAGGTGTAACGGCACCCCCACCGCCAGACAATGTGCCGGAAAGACGAGCTGCTTCCACGTGGCTCGGATGTCAGGCGCGCTCTTTCGCCAGGTCCCTCCAGGTTTGCCTCCGGGGCCATGGGTAGAATGTAGCTCTAGGCTCAGTTCCGTAAACACATTCCATTCTTGAGGATGGATCCCAACATCACTGGCTTGTCGCCACAACTTGTCGGCCAGCTTTGCTCGTCTCTTATGACAATTTTTGGTCTCAACTCTTGTAGATGGTTCTGCAACTTATCAAGAATGGTTCGACAACAGACAACACACGACACAAGCAAGTGCCCTCGGTTACCCGACAGAACACCAGACAAAGTACAGTACAACATATACATAGCTACGTGTCTATCAGAATTTCGTTTCCTCATAAGAGGCACAGTGGGACACAAGACTCTTAAAATGAGAACTCAAATTTTTACACGTACAACAACGTATTCAAATAGAATGCAACATAAAGTTCGCTCTTGAGATCACTCTGGACGAGAGCGCTCAGCGAAGGCCGTGATGATGACGAAATTTCGCCCCGACTCACCAGAGAGACCGAAAGGTAGAGAAGGTACTAACTAAAATGCACGACTTAATGCGTCTGCATTAGCGTTTAGCTCTCCCCTTTAGTAGCGAACGTCAAAGTTGTGCTGTTGGAGTATCATTCGTCACCTCAGTAACCGGCCACAATTAGGCGACGATACCTATGCGTTACCAAGAGCTGCTCATACTTGCGACGTTGCACATCTGTGTAACTACAATATAGCAGTCCTGATTTATCATAAAAAGAAACATTCTTTTTCTTTTTTCCCAAGCTTACGCTTTTCATAAGCGCTTTAATCGAGAGGTCCTCACGCTGCTCTCGAATGACTATTTCTTGATCAACCCTCGACAGCTCACTCCAACTGTCCGCTACAGGCGAGTGCGTTGCACCCCTCTCGTTCTGACTCAATGGCGCCATGTCATCTCCTCCGCCGACAGAGACCGCGCCAGTCACTTCGGCGACGGATCGCTCGAGTGACTGCTCAAATGACTCACACGGATTATTTTCTGTCTCAGGTTCCATCCACTCGCCGCCAACGTCACACAGATCAGCAGCTTTTGCAGGTAGTGTTTTACCACATTGAACAAGATCAAGTTCCTGCGAAAGCTTCCGCGCTTGCGATCGTGTGAGGGCCATGTACACTCTAAGGCAAAATTACCCGAAAATGGAGTAACGGATCCCGATAGGTGCGCGTGATTAACGGATAGACTGTTGAGGAGCTACCACAGAGGGAAGTGGGCCGCGCGAAACCAAGGGATAAACCGCGCGGGCATTGCAGGCAGCACGAAAAGTGTTGCTAAGGTGAGCATCCCTCCCTTTCCTCCTCTGCTGGCTCCGTCTTTCCCCGCATTTTGCCGGCGACGGTTCACGTTGCGTCGCGCTCTGAGTGCTCGACCGCGGCCGCCTGGATTCGAATATCTAAGAATTGCGACGTGGTGCTTGTGTGTACGCTTGGATGAGCGTGGGCTGCTGTTTTTTTTGCGTTTCGCTGCACCCATGAAGTCTGGAGCAAGTCTCGACATGACAGCACGCCGTGCTCTATATCTCTGGCTTCAAGATAGTCACGAACAACACACGACAGCAACAGTCGGGAAGGCCAATATGGCAGCCGAGAGGACAACAGGCTTATCGAATATATACTACAGTCCGACTCAGGGGAGAAGACAGCGCTGGATTCTAAGGCAAGTAAGTTATCATTCTTCATTCAACTCTGCTTGTCGCGTGTGCGATACGGATCGCGCTTGCCGGCAACGGGCTCGGCCGTGTTGTATATCGCACGCACGATATGCATCGCCAAGGTCGGCTTCGGCGTCTGCAGTTCGCCTTTGCTTTGCGACCACCTGAAAATCGGTCATTACATGCCGTCGGCCTCCCGTACGCTCGTTCGTCGAGTGCTCGCCTGTCTTCGCCACCGCAATGAGCTCCGGGCTGACGATATTGGGCTGAAACATCGTCGCTGTGTTGGGAGTCGTCGAAAACACGTTGCGGGTTCTCGTAAAGTGCTTGGTTGTATGTCGCGCGCTGTAAGTGCACCAGCACGGGCTGGCGGGGCTTTCGCTAGCGTCGGAACTCACTGAAAATTGGTCTCCATTACAGTTGGCTTTCCCGTCAGTCGGTCGCAAGCAACTCAGCGCTATCCGTTAGCTGCACTCGCTCGAGTTTTTGGAAAAGGGCCGCATTACCGTCGATTTCTTCGGCGCTAGCTCCAAACCAGCTAGGCGCTGTTCGTGGCGGCGGCCAAGCGTACGCTCGCTTTCCTGTTCGAAGTTCGCTGGCAGCAGACACTCCGAGTTCGCTTGCTCGAGCTGAACGACGTCGCTCGCTTAGGACTCGCTGACTTGTTAGCGGCACGGTGGTTCGCGGAATTGTGGCTGCGGCCACCGCTCCTAAGCTGTTGCGCTACGGGGATCGAAATGAGTCTTTGACGATGTGTGACATCATGGAGAAGTTATTAGCATGTCACATGTCACGTATGTTTTCATTTCACCTTGCACGTATTTCTCTTATGCATTTGTATTCATCCTCTGTCACGTGTGACTCACAATTTTACATAGTTATTGTGCAGCCGTGGGCACACACCAGGTTGAAGACTGTGTCGTTGGCTTCTGCGATGCCTGTCATCAATCTCTTTCATCAGAGCAGCTTCAGGAGGACTGTGCGAGATGTGAAGGTGAAGTTAATCGTGTGTCATATTTTAACGCTTGTTTTTGTATTATCGTGCACGTACTTGTCAAATGCGTGCATCTTCATCTTCTGTCACGTGTGTTTAACTATTTTTATTATATTATTGTACGTGCAGCCATGACAACAGGCAGAAGGCTGCGTGCGCTTGCGTCTACAATGCCTGTCATCTATCGCTTCCGTCGGAGGACCTCCCCAAGGAGTGAACAAGATATGACAACGAGACTGGACTTGTACACTTCACCATGAATTCACTGAAAATAATGGAGAAACGTCATGCGTATGTAGAAAAATAAACGATATCGGTGTTTCACTTTTGTCCTTTGTTGTTGCCGCGACTGCGAAAGCAGTTACACATACGTGGCTAACTACTTTTTCGCGTGTTCTTTTCTGCGCAATTTGTTGCTCACTGGGCAGAAAAACAGGCGAAAAAAGTATTAGGCCAGGCGGAAAATAAACAAAAAAACAATGTTTGAACTGGGGACAAAAAGTCCATCCGATTGGAGTATTTGAGTGGATCAACCGTTCGTTCGGCAAGGTGCAACTGTGAGGACTGACGGATGCCCGGTAAGGTGTAAATGTGGGGATTAACAGTTGCCCTATAAGGTGCAAATGCGAGGACTAAATGTTAGTCCTTCGAGGTGAATCGTGGGACTAACGGTTACTCATCAAGGTGTAAATGTAAAAACTAAATATTAGTCTTTTGAGTTCATTTGTGTAGACTAACTGTTAGACCCAGTGCCGTTAGTCATTAAAGAGATTAATCATTGCGGCAGCCCCATTAGTTCCCAAAGGGACGAACCACACACTTTTTAACACTTCTGCCTTAGAGTGTACGTTAAATTGGAAAAGAACGATTTATCCTGCTCTTTGAAAAGCTGCTCAGTGTTATTAAACAAAAAGATAAGGAAAACGATCGGGTAGCGCGGCAGACACAGCCGCTTCGGTGCGAAGCTTACCGAACGGGCCTTCAATGACAACCGTATATTATAGCGATTGGTAAGGAATCACTCTGCTCCTCGGCGACTTGCCTGATCTACGCGCTTTCTCCTGTAAAGTCGTCTGGAGACACGAACGAAGGATGGACAACGTCCATGGGTGCCGCTGAGTCTCGAAGTGCTCGACACGTTTTCCCATTCACACTAATTTCTTGGAGATATGACTCTAACAACCGCATGTTCTTTTCCGATTCTAGGATTGTTGCGAAAGCAAACTTTTGCTTACAGTTTATCGCGATGTGCCCCTCCTTTTTGCAGTACAGCAGATTAGCGGCTTCCGTGATTCAAACGCCCGTATGGTATCAGTGCGTTGTTTAGGAACCTCCCTCGATTTCTCCGCTTCCGTTTGCCCTTCCCCTACAGTGTCCTTCGTAATAAACGGGTCTTTCCTGAAGTTACGTTGCGGAGTGAGTTTCATTCATCAGGTTTTTTTTTAAAAACCCTCTTCCTTTTCATCTTTTTCAACGCGCACTGCCCTGCTATGCAATTTTCGGCGAGTATAATACTCCTCAGATAACTCTGCTGCCTTGTTTAGCTGTACTTCACCAAGATTGTCCTGCAGCCAAAGCTTGACATCCTCCTCGATGCAGCGGTAGAATTGTTCCAATGCAATACATTCTACCACTTTATCGCGATCGTCATAAACACCTTTGCCCTCGAGCCATCCAATTAAATTGGCTTTAAGACGAAACGCGAAGTCAACGTGTGACTCATTGCCTTTTTTTTTGCGTACCAGAAACTTTGCCGGAAAGCCTCGGGTTACCACTTATAACCTCTCAAGATCACTTCCTTAACCTCGTCACAGCTCTCAAACGCTTATTCCCTTGACAAGCACGTTATCACGTCGGACACCTCACCGGGAAGAAGAGCTAACAGGTTCTGCGCCCAAAGAGATCGCTCCAAAGCATTTCGCTCACAGACGTGTTCAAACTTGACGAGATACTTCACCATGTCCTCACCTACTACGAACGGTGGCAGTTGGTCCCGAATTCTAAAACCGCTGACCTGAACTGTCGCAGAAGCTACGCTAGGTGCCTGCAAACAATGTAGAATTGCCAATTCTATTCGTTTTAACTCGTGGTGCTCCTGTCTCTCGGCACCCTCACGATTGCGACGTTCGCACTTTTCATCTTCTTCACGTTCGCGAACTTCTTGCCTTTCAGCCTCCTCGCGGCGTGCTTTGATATCCCCTCCCAGGCCTTATCAAATTCCTCAGCCGACACTGCTTCATCCTTCATAATCTCAAGGATCGCTTGCTTTTGTTTCGCACGGCCCAAAGTAATGCCAAGTTCCTCACAAATTTCAATGAGTTTGTTCACTTTAAGGTTCTACATCGTCCACACTAGCCTCTTGCTGTTTGCCCCTGTTAAAAATCTACTTGCCGTACCCACGATACGTCTACTAGCAAGATGCGCAGCAATATTTAACACTGCCATGTGTACACCCTCCACATTAACTTTGGTTTCAAAGCGCTTTGACATGGCTTGAAACGATCAAAGCTCACTCTAATGCTTCACACAGCATTCTCTAAACTACTATGGCCTGTGCTAAAGTAGTCTGGTGAACTGAGAACTGAGGGGAAAATATCAGGCACTCACCGCATCGATGACACTAACGCCGGCCGATCCCGCAGCTGCCATCCCAGATTCAAGTTTCGTGGCTGCTGCCATCTTTATGACAACAAGCGTTTCTTTGTTTTTATTGATTACATCTTATGTCAACGCCTCCTAGAAAAACTATGCCTGGAATGTCGCTCTTTTTTCAATTGGAACCTCCTGCCAGCATGCAATCTCAGAGGTCATGCCTCCTGCTTCGTGTTGCGACCAGCTGCCGCGTGAGACCACTCGTCTCCGTACCGCTCAGCCACGTGACATAACCGTACCACTCTGTCACGTGACATCACAGATGGTCGGAGGCAACTGTGAGAGCATTGCTGTGTTCGCAAGGGGCGGCTGTCGGAAACGCTCGCATTCGCACCGAAAGAGGAGGGTGAAGTTAGAGGGTGGGGCAGCGCGTTCGTGGCTTACGTTCCAGGGTTAATTTTTTAAGGAGGTGTTGCTGATGTTTTCTCATTTCACCGCCAGTTTCTTGCACATACCGCTAGGGCATGCTACGTATTGTCCGCTTGGTTTCACTTTTGTTTTCGCAATTTTGTGTCCGTTCACTACTCAGCCGAAGCTCGACGCGTAAACGATTTTTCGAAACGCAGCGTCTCCTGCGACGTGCGGCGCAGCAGCTAGCCCCACACAGAAGTGGCTCCTGTGCCATACGGAAATGACGTCACTTTAAAAATTATTAGCTAAATATAGATAATTGTATAAATTATTATAGTATAATGCGTTAAACCTACAAAAAATTGCCTAAGCAGATGGATGACGAGTCAATAAGCCTCTATTTGTCAATTAAAAAGATATTACGAGCATTTTAAAAAGAAGGAGCGCCATGGGCGCTGTGGCTACACAAGGTAAACAGTGCGAGATTATGGTGGCTAGATGGAGAGGTGTCAGCATCGTCCCGGCTGCGACATTACATATCATGACAATAGTTAGAGCGCGAAAACAAAACGACGACACAGAGACAAGTAGGACACGAAGGACACAAGCGCTAACTTCCAACTGAGTTTATTGCGCAGAGCACGGAAATATATCGTTACGTCTTCGACAGGGGTTTATTCAGAGCCGACGTAACGGTCGACTCGATGGTATACAGCAGTGAACGCGCAGCAGCGAGCGGTTGTATACACAAAATCGCCATATCTCATCCTTCTTCTTCACTAGAATTACTGGACCGGCCCACGGACTACATGATTCTTGAATTACATTTTGCTTAAGCATCTCGCAAACCTGTTCATTGATCACTGCGCGTTCCGAAGGCGATACACGATATGGTTTCTGTCGGAGAGGTCTGTGAAATGTCGTGTCGATTCGGTGCTTTATACGAGAAGCAGGGAATGACGGTGAATCCTACTGAGCGAAATCAAAAATACCGGCATGTTTGCGCAGAATACTCGCCAGTTCATTACGTTCCTTGGTGCTGATTGACTGATCAATCATAGCCATAATGGGGGTGTCCCTGGCGTGCAGATTATAGTAACGGGTCTTATCCGGGGAATCATTGCTTTCTGCAAGGCTGGAAAGCGAGAATACTTGGTGTTCACGAATCTCTGCAAGTTTCAGACCCTCCGGCAGCACTGTAGGTTCATTAGGCCCCGCCGCGGTGGTCTAGTGGCTAAGGTACTCGGCTGCTGACCCGCAGGTCGCGGGTTCAAATTCCGGCTGCGGCGGCTGCATTTCCGATGGAGGCGGAAAGGTTGTAGGCCCGTGTGCTCAGATTTGGGTGCACGTTAAAGAACCCCAGGTGGTCAAAATTTCCGGAGCCCTCCACTACAGCGTCTCTCATAATCATATGGTGGTTTTGGGACGTTAAACCCCGCTTATCAATCAATCAATCAATCAATCAATCAATCAATCAATCAATCAATCATTTAGGTTCATTAGAGCAGTTAATCACCCATAAACCAGAATGCCCTTGCTCAACCGATAGCGTGCAGTAGGGTATTAAAACTGTCTTCTTTATGCAACTGAGATGCACGGGCTCCACAGTTGCGTCAAATGTTTTCTCGCTTGCAGGTGAACAGACAACAGGGACACATTTTGCAGACAACGGCGGCACAGTTGTGTCCACAGACACGCAAAGAGCACTTTCTTGAGAGGCCGAATTTTCCATAAACGAAACTGGGATATCGGAATCTACTGTAATTTGTCCTGTGCGGCAATCAACAGTAGCACCACATAGCTTCAAGAAATCGAGTCCCAAAATGACGTCATGCGTAGTGTGAGGGAGAACAGCAAACTCTGCGACAAAATTCTGGCACGCCAAATTAACAGTCACAGTGCAGACACCAACAGGTTGTAACACCTCTCCGCTCACTCCACGAAACGTATCAGGGCGGTCCCAACGAAGCATAACCTTTCGTCCAAGAAGGCGGGTGAAAACTAAACTCATGACTGACACGGTTGCACCTGTGTCCACCAACGCTATCGTTGGTACACCATCGATAAGCACTCGAACCTTATTTCTAAGCATGGAAGCTAACGGAGGTATATCTATTGAAATCGAAGACTGTCCGACGACCTCACCTCCAAGGGCCGCGCCGGCTAGTTTTCCGTAGGAGGCGAGGAGTGGCGGCGCCGAGGAGACGGTGATCGGTTGGCGCGAGGGGCAGATGGTGGTGTCACACTGAGGTCAGAGGCCGGAGATTGGTTTCGTAGCGGTCCTGGGATCTCGTAAGACGCGCTTCCCGGGAATGTCGGTGCTCGGGTAACGCCAGAACGGTTAAATCTCGGTGATCGGTCGTAACCTGGAGGCTGCCGGTAGTTGCAATACCTGGCAATGTGTCCTTCGAAGCTACAGCTGTAGGAGACTGGTAGAGGACGCTCGCCGAACCAATGCTGAGACCCTTCAGCTGTGAAGGGTCGGTGACGAGCTTGCTGGGCGGGGGTTGCCCACCTCTGTGTGGCGGGGCCATGACGAAGGCGTTGGCCATATCGCTGGTCGGCCGCGAATGAGTCACGACGTGGCTGCGGATTTCCAGTTTCGCTGATGTCTGCCACACATACCGATGGGGGCAAAGGAGCTAATGGCGCCGCCGTGTAGTAGGGTGGATTGGTAGGTGGATGAGGAATGGTTTCGTCAACCCTGCCACCTTGTCGCTGCAGCTCTTCACGCACAATTGCCCAAAAAGTAGCGGCAAGGTCGGTGGGCGGGCTCACGTCGACACTGGCAACCGTTGTCACATTTGCCAGCCTACCGAATTTCGCGGCGATGTGACCAGTCTTCAATTTTTCAAACGTGCGGCAGTGATGTTGGACATTGGAGACAGAGGTGACGTCATCCCTGCCTATCAGAAAATTGTAAACGTCTTCCGCTATGCCTTTCAAGAGGTGTCCGACCCTGTCTTCTTCAGACATCTGCGGGTTTATAATCTTGCAAAGCTTAAGAACCTCCTCTATATAAGCAGTGCAGGTTTCTCCAGGAGTCTGGGCTCTTCCAGTTAGAGTCGGCTCCGCGCTTTTCTTTTTTGAGTCGGAGTCACCAAAACACTTCTTCAGTACTTGATCAAAAAGAGCCCATGTTGTCAAGGAGTCTTCGTGGTTTTTATACAACATCAGGGCAGTGTCCGAGAGAAACAGCGTGGCGTTTTCCAGCTAATCGAATGAGTTCCAGTGGTTGTACCGGCTCACCCTTTTGTAGTACGTTAGCCACGCGTCCACATCTTCTCCTGCCATTCCGGCGAACGAGCGGGGTTCCATGTTGTGATGCCTAGGTGTAGCCAGCGTAGACCTGCGTGAAGTCAAGGCGGTTGATTCCTGACCTTCGCTCTGGGCCATGACGACTGTTGTCGGCGGCAGACCGGCAAGACGACGGCTCCAGGACACTCCGAACAGCTGTGGTTCCATGGTATGTCGACGTGCCATATCCAGCACCTCCACCACTCTGTTACGTCTACGAGAGGGGTTTATTCAGAGCCAACGTAACGGTCGATTCGACTGTATACAGCAGTGAACGCGCAGCAGCGAGCTGTTGTTGTTGTTGTTGTTTCTCTGTGCAAATGGCCCGTCCCCAAAGGAGGGGATTGGCCGATTATAAGGTGAATTCGCCCTATACTTTCATCATTGCGTCATTCCTACAAAATGTTTGTAACTTAATTTTGATTTGAAATGCTGATATCAAGTTTGCAGAAAAAAATAAAGAAAAATAGTGAGACCGTAATTTAGCAAGAAAATCGTTTAGTCACAGTGATGCATTCCTGAACAGTGTATAAAACATCCCTGTGGCTGAAACCAAGTGTAGAGGCTCCAAATGAAAGAAGATCAGGTTGTGGTGATTGCAAGCCCAGTCTTTGAAGAGGTGGTGCTAGTATGCTTTGCCTGAATAAATCGAAACGGCGACAATGTAATGAAAAAATGACTGATCGTTTCCTCTTGATTACAGTAAATGCACATAAGGGAATTCAATATACCTGATATATGCAAGTAAAAAATGAGGGAGGTAACGCGGCAACAAAATTTCGTGATGACAACTTCCATCATCCTTGAATTAGACAGTTCTCTGCGCCAGGGAAATAACAAGTGGTTGTACTCTGAAGAAGCCTTCAGTGCAGAGTCTGATAAATTTTGCCTGATTTTAAGTGTGCGAAATCGCACCACCGTAATGTATACTGAATGAGGGAAAATAGGAATGATTGGTGTCGAAAACGATGCCTTCGCAAGAGAATAAGCTATTTCGTTTAACAACAAACCTTTGTGCCCTGGTGTCCAGATCAAATGAATACTTCGGAGATGACAGGGAACCAATGATTTAAAAAGTTTTAGTATGGGTGAGCGACCAGATGCGGACAGAGAAGAGCACACTGATAATGAATTAGTTATGACTGCTATGACTGGAATGGAAATATTTACCTTTCGCAAAGCTAACATTATTGCCATGAATTCAGCCAGAAAGACGGGAAGAAAATCTGGTAAGCGAAGTGAAAATGACCAATCAAGTACGGGGCAATATATTCCAACACCTGGTTTTTCATGTGATTGAGATGCGTCCGTTGTTATAATGACATTTGTTGGCAGAGTCTTTAAATGGTCCTGCAATAAACCATTTAAAATGCCTGTAGGCAATAGTTTAGCGTGAGTTGGGAAGACATCATGGTAAACAATTCCTGGAGAAATTCCTTGCTCAGTTAGTGGAATCAGATCACGAACTTGTACATTTGGAGGTTCAAGTAACGATTGAACCAATACTATTTGTGGTGTGTGAAATCTGGGCCAATGCACGGAGAAGAATAGGTCAGGATTGGAAATAAAGATAATTTGTTCAGGGTTAACCGGTGCTTCATATAGTCGTAAAAAGGTCTGCACAGTAAGAATGTTAAAGCAACATTAAAGGTTGGTATTCGTGCTTCAAGGTATAACACTGCATTTGCAATATACTTTATAAGCAGAGCCGTAAAGCCTCTTTTTCCAATAGAACGAGCGGCCGAAGTTTGTAGGCTGGCGCACCAGAAAAAATGACGCAGCCAAACTCCAGCACAGGTCGGACATACATTTTATATATAATCAAAAGTGCCTTCCTTCTCATACCTGATCTACAATTGCTCAACCTCCGCAATACGCCCATCGCGCGTACTGCTTTTGTCGCGATGTATTCAATGTGAGGGCGCCAATTTAGATGTTCATTATACATAACTCCAAGATATTTCAATGATTGTACGTGTGGGATATCTTGAAGCTTGTAATTAATAGATATGTGCACGGGATCTTTGTTAGGAAAAAATGAGAATAGCACATTTACCGGTATTCAGGTTCAACATCAATCCGTCCAGCCAATGTTCTATTTCATTTAGATATGCTTGCAAGATAGTGTAGAGACAGTGGAAGTCATGTGCCATAGCAAAGAAAGCAATGTCATCGGCATAAACATAGGTTTCCACATCTGGATGAACGGGGATGGTACTAAGCAATATGTTGAATGATACCGGGGAAAGTGCTGACCCCTGAGGTACACCTCGGTTTTGCTTGTGCTTACAGGAAAAGAAACCGCCTCGATAACAATAGAATTCTCTTCTACTTAAACATTCCGTCACCCATGCTACTATATAAGGTGGAAGTCCATGACTTCATAACTGATTAATCAAGATAGAATACTTTACACTATCGTATGCTTTACACATGTCTAACGTCACTAAAGCCGCAAACTGCTTTTTGTGATGGGCAATATGAATACGACTTTCCAGATCTACATGTGCATGCCATATGGAATATCCAAATCTAAAGCCAATTTGGGAAGAACTCAAGAGTTGTTTCTCGTTAATAAACCTAATTATACGACCATGAAGTACCCTTTCAATAAGTTTCACTACATTAGATGTTAAGGCTATCAGTCGTATGTTGTCTAAGTTATAGCCTGCCCCCTGTTTCTTAAGCAATGGTATAATTTTCGCAATCTTCCATTCAGAAGGGATCCATGCTCTTCTAAGGGAATAATTGACGAGACCTAACAGATCATTCGGATATTCCCTGTGTAGTATTTTTAGCATTATATTTGTTATTCCATCGGGGCCTGGTGCTGCATTTCGCGATCTTTCCATAGCCTGATTTAATTCGGAAATCGATATTTCTGTGTAGTCATAGATGGTTGTTGTGTAATACTAATTAGAAAGATGCGTCGAGAACCTGTTTTCTAATTGTTAAGCCAATTGATTCAACGATTCCTGTAGTTCCTGTGAGGTGTGAACTACTGAGTCAACGTTTCCTGGTGTAGGGGTCTTTTTCCTACCATGAAGGAAATCGAATAAAGCACGCTTGTTAGTTTATTTGGACAGGTACTCGAAATGTTCTTGGTCATATTGCTCTTTCGCTCGTGCTACAGTGCGTTTAAATGTTAACGCAATAAACTGATAATCCTCTCAATTTTTTGGACTCTGATTACATATAAGTCTTTTCCATGCAGCTTTTCTTCTTCTATAGTCTCGTGTGCACTCATTATTCCACCATCTGCTAGGTTGGGCACTTTCGGATGACGACGAAGCAATTACAAATTCTGAAGTCTTCTTGGAGATTTTTAAAGCGGAACAGACATTTCTGCCGAGGTCTTCATTTTGACCACTGGACACTGCCCTAATGTTGGAACGCAAGAAGTCTTTAAGTTTTTTGTAATTGATCAATGTTTTCTCTGCCCTTTCAGTTGATTTCACAGCACCAGATATTTCAAAGTATACAGTAACATGGTCACTCTTTGAAGAGAAATCAATTGTTTTTCAAGACTTTATTGAAACGCTTGGGCTGCAAAACGTGACATCTAATACCGATCGTGTCTGTCCACGAATAAATGTAGGCTGTCTATCATTTAGGCAGGTAAGTTTTTTATTAATCATCCAATCCCACAGAAGAGTACCAGAAGGGTCTGTTCGAAATCCCCATGAAACATGATGTGAGTTGAAATCCCCAGTCAGAAGAAAATCATTCTTGCAATTAGCTAAGGCAGTATCTAATTGTTGAGTATTATGCAAACCCGTTGGAAAATAGGCGTTCATAGGTGAAAAGGGCGGTGCCCTGGCGGACAGAGGTCTATTGCCAAAATTTCACAGTCTGTGGACATAAGCTGAAAAGCTATTCTCGCTGTGCGGCAAAATTTATTCGAGAGTAGTATAATTAGACCACCTCCTAGTGATGGACGATCTAACCGAAATGCTCTAAAATTGTTTAAATGATAATTCTTAACAGGGTTAAGCCAGGTTTCTTCTAATAAGATTATATCCAGATATAACTGATTAATTAGGCAAAGTAAGTCAGTAGAAGCAGAAATCGAAGACCTACAATTCCACTGTACTACTTTCAAGGTATCTATGTTGACGAACGAAACACTTCAGCAACGGTAGCTTCTAAAATACTCTCCTTAATAAGTGCACTGGCATTTTTGCTGCCCTTTTTAGGTTTTGTGTTTGGGTGAGGAGATTTTGCAGGAGATCCAGTGCACTTCTGACGCCTGAAATCTTGGCATACGTCCATTTCATTCTGATCCTCCGCGTGGGTCAACGTAGAAGGTACGAACAAAATTGGGGTTTTCTTTTCTCGGGATTGCCGCTGTGGGGCTGAATTCGGCATCTCTTCCACTGCACAAGGTGCCGACTTGACTATCGGTACTGCTACTGCAGAAGCCAGCTGTGTCACCTGTGAGCAAAACACTTGAGAGATGCACTCACTTATGCTCGTAACTATGTGTTCCAGCGCTTTCGACATCGCCTTTTCTACTGCAGCCTTAATAAGATTCAGAATCTTCATCTCACTTAGTTGTTCGTACCTCGACGCGACGCCGGCATATCCAAAGGCCCTATCCTTCACAACTGTTATTGCTTCTCGCCGCGAGTAACGACGTCTGTTCATGATTTCTAGGAGTTGCGTTTCATTGACCTTGCGATGCAGTTAAGGTAATAGGCCGCGTGATTTTCTGCACAGAGGCAGCACTTTTCCGTTTCGGCGTTGCACTCCTCCGATGGATGGGTATCGCCACAGATGCGGTAACGCGAATTTGATTTACAGCCCCCTGCACTGTGACCAAAACGCCAACGGTTTTGACATTGGAGAGGACGAGAAGCGAGACTTTCGACTCTGAAAATGAGCGGCCATATTTTCAACTCGGATGGACAGGAAGGGCCGGAAAAGGTAGCAATAACCGATTCAGTGGGGACTTTCTCACCGTTAACTAATCGGTGGCATCGGTACACAGCTATGATTCCAGCATCAGACAGCTTTTCCAGAGTCTCAGCGGGCATTAATCTAGAGTCGACTCCTCGTACAATTCTCTTAGTGCACGCTAAATGAGGCGGGATAAATGCACTCACCGGGACCGAAGCAAATGTCTTGCATTTTAGGATGTCAGAAACGCACGAAGGATCTGACGATCTGCATACCAAACCACCTCTTCCGAACTGATGAACATCACTTATCAGCTGAAAGTGCGGCGTCATGGCCTGCAACTCCACCTGGATCGCCTTCGGGTTGTTGAGCCTAATAAACCCACCACTCGAGGGCACCAGCGCAACAGGGATGCTGCCAACACCACTGCGGAAAAAATATTCCTATTGCAATTCATCATTAGGCAAGGAGGCTGACCAAGGGCTGTGCCCTTGGCCAGGAGACAAATTAGACATTAGCACTAATTCGTTTGCTTAAAGAAGAAATATGCAACGTCAGCTAGTTTCAACAGGTCAAATTCACCCAAAGCTAAGCCAAACCACCGTCCGAAAGAGTCCGAAGGAACCAGCTATCATAGGAACGGACTCGGACAGGTCACGCTCATCTTCGCAGACACGTCAGCCTGAGTTGCGTTGGTACTCTTTCCCACTACAGGGTGTCATTTATTGCCGCATCTAATCTGGTGTCGGTGGTGTTGTCGACACCCGCAGTGCGCATGCTGACGTCTCGTACCACTTACTCGCGTCTTGTGCCAATCAGCAGCAATTCATGATATCTAAACATTTTCCTGACTATGTACGTACAAAAGCTTGTGTTGTTTTAACAACGAGGAATCATAAAGCCAGAAGGAAGCAAACGTCACTCCAGCTAATATCGAGAACAACTTTTCCGAGTCGACTTCCTTTTTGAGTGGCTGACCAGAAAGTAGAACTGTCTCGATGAACCTAGGTGTAGTTGTCATCTGTGGTTTCGTGTGAAAAACAGTAAGGAGGCAGTCACCCTCCTTTTCTTTTACCACTTCGCCTTTTTCTTTTCAAGAATAGCTTCTTTTGTGCTACTGAGGTTTAGCCTTTTTACAGAGACAAGCTTTGGCGATGTGTTCTTGCGGTCAAGGTTACACGCACTAATTCTGATGATTGTCATCTCGGCCTTATGATGTGCTACACATTGGAAGCATTGAGGTGCCTTGCGTGTAGTGCACCCGCAAAAATTATGACGATTGACACGGGGAGTGTCAGCGTGATACTGACTGCCTTGCAATTGCCGATGCTTGTATCTTGCTGATTCAGCCGACAAGACGAGTTCGAAAGCTTTCTTAAACGTTAGCTCATCCTCCACTTATAACCGTTGCTGCAGATGAGAATTGCGGGCTTCACATAGCAGACTGTCTATAAGCATCGTTTCCAAAGGTACTCTTGTACTCCCAGCTCAAGACTGGACCTTCGCGCTTTCGCCCGACGCCTCCCATTCCCCCGTAGTTGTGTCTGTGTTGCCAGAGTTGCAGTTTTTCATCAAAGTTTGCAGACCTGCCTCAAATTTTTTTGTCGCATTCATTAGGAAGAACAACGGCCAAATAACGCATTGTGCCCGTGGCCGAAGGGCTGAGGCAGTATCTTGATTATGTCCAAGTCCACCGCGGAAGGCTTTTGTGGGACACAAGGGACATCAGGGTTTTGTAGGTTTGGTCACAACGAGGCATGAGAAGCATCACTTGCCTCTTGGAGGACTTTGTCTTGTCGTTGGTTTCATAATAAAACTCCAGGTGCTCTACTCATGAGTACCAGTCGGTGCCGGGCACAAATTCTGCTATCTTGACCTTTACACATCCTCTTTGATGTAAACGTGCTTCTTGGGGTTTCGCTCCCTCGTCGCCAGTAAATTATGTGCCGTTGCTGCACTTCCAGAACACTGAAATGTGGTAGCCTGGTCGCTAGCTCAGAGTCCTTTTCGTGTGCACTGATTTCCCTGTAGCACATACCCACAAGGGGAAATTTGCCAAAACATGAGTGGTTTTTTTAAAAGAGTATGAAGCTTTCGAAATATGCAGGTTATATAGGAGAAAGATTACAGAGCACCTAGAAAATTCTGGTGCCTAATGTGATGCATATACCCTTTGGTGATGCGCATTCCTTCTGCTCCCTCTCCGCTCGCTTGTCGTAAAACTGATGTCTAGTAAGCAGTAAAACCGGTCAGTAGAAATCGATGACATTTTTTCATACTTACTATGCTGTTACGGCCCGCTGACACTTTAGCTTGGGTAAGCTTCCTGCATGTGGTTTTGAAAACAGTATTTACCGTTTGGTGTTTGAGTACTTTTTTTCTAATCTATGGGAGAGAAGAGAGCTGTCCTAACGCTGCTTTATTTAGAAAATTGCTTAACAATCTAGAGCACATCATACTCTATTATGGAAGAGCATTAGGCCGTTCCAGTTGCGCCTAAAGTTTTATTGGAAACGGCCGCGGTGGGTTTACAAAAGCGTAGAGAATGTGGAGTACTGCGTACTCAGAGATGGCAGTGCAGTGTACCGTCCCGATAACTACAATGACCTGGAAAAAAACAAGTGTGCTGAGAAAACGTGAATAACTAATAAGAGTACTTGGTACTCTACTATAAAAAGAGCATAGGCTTGTCCCTTGGGTCTCACAGTTCACGAGACTGAGCTGACGAAAATTACACCTAATAGAAAAATCGCCAGGCCCTGCGCGGAAGGTGCAGCAAAGACACAACGAAAGCTTGAAGAATGGCCTTTCTGAGCTTTTTCAAACACTCACTGGGTAACTACTGCAAACACACTTGCTTGATAACCATTTGGGTAATAATAATAAACTATTTGGGTTGTAGGCCGGCATTCGGTATGCTTTTTTTATCATTCTTCTGAAGCATGGTATCCATTTAACCTTGCAAGAAATTACATGACAAGTTTTATGCAGTGACTGACGGCGATGAGGAATTATGGCTGAAGTGAGTATGCGCAACAGTGAATAGGCGATCAAGAACAAGCTTTTGGTAATGGGTTGCTCCTGCCGCGGTTGTGTAGTGGCTAATGTACTCGACAGCTCACCGCAGATTGTGGGATCAAATTCCGCTGCAGCAGTTGTGTTTTTGATGCAGGCGAAAATGCCTGTAGGCCCGTGTGCTCAGATTTGTGTGCACGTTGAAGAACCTCGGGTGGTCGAAATGGCTGGAACCCTCCACTACCGCATCTCTCATAATCATAAGGTCGTTTCGGGACGTTAAACCCCACATATCAATCAATAATTGTAATAGGTTGGAGCATTGATCGCCCCCATGGTTACGCTATTCGCATTGAGTAACGACTGGTATTTCTATGGCTGTTTTAAAATGCTTTATAGGTCGTAATAACGCGAGCGCTCTCCCGACATAGAGCCTGCGTACGGCGACTTTGCTAACAAGTCACAAGCACATGCGTAGTTCAGTGGTAGAATACTGGGCCAGCACCCAGAAGACCCGGGTTTCAAGCACCACTGTGTCTTCTGTTGCTAGTTTTTTTTTTCTAATTTTGCGCGATGTGCTTAGGGACACCAGCGGCAGTAGTGGACAGCTGCACGTGATCCGAGTGGTGGTCTCATAACATCTTTCGTTCTAAAACTCCAGGGGATATCCCGCTAGACGGTCCATTCTCTGAGTGTTGTCTGCGAAAGCAGTGCAGCGTTATTCTCACTTCGGCTGTATAGAACGCCGAAAGGAGTTTTGTGTTTAGAAAAGAGGTTAACGCTGTTGAGTAACTGGTACTGTAGTATTAAAGAGAATAAGCTGCAACTTGGACCACCAGCGTATTGCGGTGGAATTATGTTTAGAAAAAAATTTATTTACAGCATGTACGAGAACACAAAGGCTTCATACCATTCCAGTAACAGGGCACATACACTTCGGCACATCTATATTTCACGACTAACATCACTACGTTACAGTGAAGACATTGCTCTAATATACTGACAATGTTGGCTTATATGTACACAAGAACTCAATGTGCATAATGATACAATGGTATAACGATACAATAGATGCAATGAAACACGATATGTAACAAATGAAATCTTATAAGGACAACTCATCGGGCGCTGCTTAGCACCAAGTCGGTCGAAAAATTTGTTGTTTCCGTTCGTGTTCCACCTTGACGAAAGGGCACGACCAATGCCGCAAAAGCTCTTGCTCCCCGAGAAAGAAAAGCTCCTCGGAGAGGAACGCGAAGATCTCTCGTCTCTGTATCCCCAGTATCCGGCACAAAGCATGCTGGCAGCAATTGGCAGCTAGAGTCTCACATCGGTTTCTCCAAAGGCTGAACAGCCCCGCAACTATTAACAGAGCGGAGAAGCGGCTAAGCGGAAATCGGCCGTTGGACACGAAGTTTGCACACCCTATCCCCGAAAACCAGCATTAACCGCATGCCTAAAAAGGGGAGAAAGCACACATTCGAACATCGCATGTCAATTGGTCTCTACCATGACGCAGCTGGGGCACGTGGAAGTGCGAACCACCTGCCATCGCTCCAACCGATCTCGCGTGGGGAGCAAGCCCCAGCCCAACCTCCAGACAAGGTCTCTGAGATGCCCTGGCAACACTGCGGTAGGTATTGGTTTCCAAGCGCGGTTCATTACAGATTGACGATGCTGGGGCACCAAGGGCTGTAGAAGGGCGGCCATTGTGTTCACCACTTTAGAATCGGCCACCTCTATCTCTGGGCACGTAGCTTCCAAACGTCGGTGAAATGCCAGAAGGGCTCGATACAAAGATGGTGATTCAGTTGATTGGGGACCTTGGTTTATTTGGCTATCCGGCAAGAAGGCACATAGTGATGGCCACAGATGGTAGCGAGCCAGTGTCTGAGCGGGCATGCCATCATTGCTTAGTATTCGCAATATAGTGCGGAGGCACAATGTAGAAGCCGTGACGGAAACGTCGGAGAATGCAAAACCGCCTTGATCTCGTGGTTGAGCTAACGCTGGACGCTATAACAATTCTGTGCCAACAGACCAAAAAATTGAACTGATGCAGCTTTGCACTTTCCTGCAGACGTGGAGCGGTGGTTTAACAGAATGGCAAAGGTACCAAAATTTTCCTAGGTACACTGTTTGAGTTAAATATCGGCATTCCAACTGGGGGAATTCGAAGTGCCTGGCTGCTTTGATATCACTTAGAAGAGTTTGTACAACGGATGGCCAGATGCTCTCCTGTATACCAAATACAGTGAAAGTAACTCCGAGTATTGAAATCTCAGGAGACCACTGTAAAGGCGACGTGATGTTGATACGACCGCTGGGGTTGCCAATGAAAAAATACTGGCTTTTAGAAAAGTTTAACCTTGCACCGGAGATAATACCGAAGTCATGGAATGTATCAAGAGCATGCTGCAGCGACTGTTCATTATGTACATATAGAGTAATATCATCTGCATATGCAGTGACCTTTACTTGAGTGTTACCGGGTAGAGGTAAGCCACGAATCTTCGGGTGATGTTCAACGGCCCTTAAGAAGGGTTCTAATGCAAGGATAAATAACACTGGGGAGAGGAGACACCCTTGACGGACCCCACGCGTGACTCTAAATGCGTGAGTCTCACGGGAATCTAAGTAAAGGGTACTTTCGGAATTAGTGTACATCGCGTTGATGACGTCAATGAAGTTATCCGGGAATCCGTATGCATGTAAAACATTTAGTATGTAGCCATGTTCTATGAAATCAAAAGCTTTCTCTTGATCTAAGAAACAAACAGTCCTTGTGCAGATCGGCTAGTGGTGTATTTAATGATGTCACACGTTAACCACGTATGGGTGTGTATTTCTCGGCCCGGAACAGAACAGACCTGGTGGGAAGCGATTAATGTTGCAAGAGATGGACTGATTCGGCGCACCAAAATGTTGGCCAAGAGCTTGTAATCTACATTGAGCAGGGTAATAGGGCGCCAATCTTCTGGTCGCGTGGACATTGGGTCTTTCTTGGGAACTAGCGTTATACGGCCTTTGTGAAAAGAGGTTGGAAATGTACTATCTTGGAAACACTTGCGATTGACGCGTGACATAGTTGGACCAATGATAGGCCAGAACTGTACATAAAACTCTGCAGGGAGTCTGTCAGGCCCTGGGGCCGATCCCTTTTTCGTTGCATCTAATGAGCTTTTGATTTCGTCGTCGGATGGTGGTAATAGCAGGACGTCATTTGACATGTTGGAATCATGAGGTAAATTTTTTAGCAGAGGATGCGAAGAAACGGATCCTGGGTAGCAGACATTAGCACCAGATTGAGCTATTGACTGAAAGTGTTGAGTGAATTCCTGAAAGTCGCACGTACCCACAGCAGCTGGGGCGGGAGAGTTCAGTGAGTGGGCAGGAGAGCCTGGTGGATGAAGCAGAGCTCTGCGTGCATACCTTTGCAGCTCAGGGTGCGCACACGGTGCACGTCTACAGCGCCAAGCTGCAGCCGAGAGTGAAGAAGCACGCATATTACGTTGGTACCGTTCAACGAGCTCCTCTTGCCGTGCCCGCATTACAGTGGAAGGACTAGGATCTCGATTGGCAATGTGTATTTTCTGGATTAACAATGACGCATCTTTCGATATATGGGTGCAAAGTCCTCTGACCGACGCACTGCAATGAGGGCGCCACTGTTCTTTGAGGTGATCCCAGTCAGTTACATCCGCCCCAATGAGCGATCCGCGAAACGCTCGGGATAATTTCTCCGTAGCCTGAGAGTACTGGAGGACATGGCAATCGAGACGCCATGGTCTGTGAATTGTTGGCGTCCCCGCTGGCAGGCGGAGAGAGAACATAACCGGCCGATGGTTGCTATTGTACACTGGTGTCGGTGGCAATGACATTCCCCGGTGTCGTGAACGTAGGTAATGAGACTGGGGGATGCATACACGCGATGAATTCGGCTGCTCGATGCTGCTTGACGCCACACAGACAGACAAAGAACTTTATTCAGGTCCTGAGGAACTGCGTTGTAACGGCCCCGTTTAGGGGGAATCCGTAGCAGTCGCGGGCCGCTCCCACGTAGGGACCGGAAGACCGTGGCCCTCCGCCCTCTCGCAGGCCCTCTGGACAGCCCGAAGTTGAACCAAGAGGTCGCCACTGTCAAGGGCTTCCTCCCAGTTCTCTTCTTTGTTGAACTCTGCGTCACGTAACGCAGGACATTGCCAGAGCATATGAGGTAATGAGCAATACGCTTCTCCGCAGTCCGGACAATGCGGCTCGATGTTGGGCGAAAAATGACTGAACCTGCCTCGCGAAGGGAAAGACCCCGTTTGGAGCATCCTGTAGGCCGATGATTGCGTTCGCGTAAGTTTAGGATGAGAAAGTGGAAAAGCCCTCCGAGATAGATGATAATGAGTCATGATCTCGTGGAAAGTGAGTAGCGAGTCCCTGTATCTTCCGGCGTCCCCGCCTGCAAATCCGCCGGGACCGCCGCGGTGAGCGATACCTCGCGCACGGTCATGGGCAAACTCATTGGCGTTGGGGACATCAGGATGTACGTTGGCCCCCATGTGGGCCGGGAACCATGTTATGGTGTGAAACCCAGCAGCCCCCTCACAGCCGAGGATGGCCGCTGCCTCACACGAGATCGAGCCCGAGGCGAAAGCCCTAGCTGCGGAACGCGAATCTGTAAAGACATTAGGACGCGATGGGTCCTTCATTGCTATGGTGATGGCGATTTGCTCAGCCACCATTGCCGAAACCTTTCTAACCAAGGCAGAGCATAGGAGTGTGCCACTGTGATCGACCGATACCACTGCGAAGCGATCCGAACGCCCGTACTGGTCTGCACCGACAAAGGTCGCGAGATGCGGTCTGTTTGCAACTGATTTTAATAAGGAACGGGCCCGAGCTACGCGGCGCCCTACATTGAAGTATAGGTGGACATTTCTTGGAAGTGGAGCTACCAAAAACGTGCCTCTGATTGAGGGTGGCAGTGTTACATTACGCTGGTTAGTCGCCGTAGGACCGCAGCCTATGGATTCCAGGATGCGCCTACCAGCCCTCGAGGACGATAGTCGCACGACCTGAGCCATCTGCTGGGCCTCGATCACCTCCGAGAGGGAGTTATGCATGCCCAATTGTAGGAGCTTCTCGGTGCTAGTGTGGATAGGCAAGCCTAGAACTCGCTTTATGCTTTTGCGCATTAGTGTATCAATTCTTGCCTCTTCTCTTTTGGACCAGCGCAATGCCGAAGCGACATAACTAATGTGGCTCATGAGAAATGCATGATACAGCCGAAGGAGATTGCTCTCGCTCAGCCCACCCCTGCGGTTCGAGACCCTGAGTATGAGCCTAAGCATGTTCTCCGTCTTGGAGGTCATGCGGGCTATAGTTCGTGAGTTGCCCCCCTTGGACTCTAGCAGGAGTCCGAGGACCCTGATCGAGTCCACCCTGGGTATTTTCTGCTCATCCCGTGTGTATAAAGCTATGGGAATCTGTTCTAAAGGAGTGAGGTTCTTCAGTCCTTGTCAGGTGGGTCTGTATAGTAGTAACTCAGCCTTTGCCGATGACAGGCTCAGGCCCGAACCAACTAGAAAGTTCTCCGTGATGTCTAATGCCTCTTGAAGCGCCTGCTCCACCCCGGCGTCAGACCCTCCCATGCACCACACGGTGATATCGTCCACGTAGAGAGCATGGTTAACCCCGCGCATCGTAGCGAGTCACTTCGAGAGGCCCTTCATGGCAATATTGAAGAGTAGAGGAGAGATAACTGCCCCCTGTGGGGTGCCTCTCGCTCCCAAGGTAAATTCTGTGGATTGGATTTGACCGATCCTAACGGTAGCCCTGCAATCCCTGAGAAAAGACCTAACGTATGCGTGGAACCGTTGTCCTAGACCCATAACCGAAATTGCCTCAAGCACAAACCTGTGCGAGATATTATCAAAAGCTTTGGCTAGGTCTAGAGCTAGTATGCCTCTAATATCCCTGGTGTTGTTGTCAATGATTTGTCTTTTGATAAGGAGCATCACGTCCTGTGTGGATAGTGCAGGTCTGAATCTTACCATATTGTGTGGAAATAGCTCTCTGCTTTCTATGTACTCGGATACCCGATGGTGAATCGCATGTTCGGCCACCTTGCCTACGCAGGACGTAAGCGAGATGGGTCGCATGTTCTCCAAAGCCAGAGGTTTGCTTGGCTTTGGGATGAGCGCTACCGAAGCTGTCTTCCAGGATTCGGCGACGTGCCCCGTCTCCCAGATTTTGTTTACTTCCTCGGTAAGCTTCTCGATGGATTTGCCATCCAAGTTACGTAAGAGCTTATTTGAGATTCCATCCGGGCCCGGTGCAGAGCACCCATTGAGCTCGTGGAGGACCTTCCAGATTTCTGGTTCAGTGAAAGGTGCGTCCAGCTCCGCCACCATTGCACCCCTGTAATGCGGATAGTCCGCATCGCCGGAAGGGCCCAGCGGAAGATGGCTGTCCGCTAACCTCTTCAGGAGGGCCTTTTCGGACACTCCCTTCGCTTTTTGGTTGTGAACGATTCTGTCAATAGCCAATCGCTGATTTCCCTTCGACTGTGACTCATCAAGTAATTGTTTGAGAAGGTTCCATTTGGCCCCCACTCTCATCTGTCCGTCAACTGAAGAACATACTTCATTCCACTGCTGTTTGGAGAGTTCAATAGAGTAGGCTTCGATCTCGCGATTGAGTTGCGCAATTTTCTTTCGAAGTCTGCGATTGAGCCTTTGCGTCCTCCACCGGGACAGGATGGAATTCTTAGCCTCTAAAAGATGCGCGAGGCGTGCATCCATCCGACCAACCCTCAGGTTTGTTTTGACAACCTTGGTCGCAGCATTAGCATCCTCCTTGAGCCTTGAAAAGAGGCTGTCTAAGCTGTTGTATTCATCCTGGTACTCCTTCCACACTTTACGAAAGGCATCCCAGTCCATTACTTTAATTTCCCTTGGGGGAGCTGCACTGACTGCTAGGGTAATAGCCACTATGAAGTTGTCGCTACCTAGATTCTCTTGCAAATTTTGCCACGCTGTTCTGGCGACGTTCTTGACGAACGCCAAGTCTGGAGTTGTATTTCGGACCACCGATGTACCAATTCTTGTCGGGTGTTGCGGGTCCGTAATCAATTCAAGAGAACAGCTAGATACGGCCTTTAGGAGGTTGTTGCCTTTGGGGGACTGCCTGGCGTATCCCCAAGCGTCGTGCGGAGCATTAAAGTCTCCCGCTACCACGATGGGGGGCCCCCTGGCCAGAGCCACCGCTTTTGCCATGATCGAAGCGAACCCCTGCCGCTTGTCTGACGGCGAGCTGTACACATTCAGGAGGAATACGCTGTTCTTGAGCCAGCTGTTGGGGATTATTTCGAGGATAATGACCTCAGCCTTGCTCTTGCCAAGCTGTAGTTTGTGTTCATGAAAGGAGCACTTTTTTGCGACCAAGGTTGCCAAACCGCGCTTCCCTTGCTCGCGCACCGAGACGACTCGATAGCCCGGGAAAGTTAGCGCATCACCGAGAGTTTCCTGTAACATAATTACGTGCGGTTTGACCGCCTGAGAAGCAATAAAGTGCAGCAGTGGAGCCCTGCGCCTTTTGAAACTGGCACAGTTCCACTGCCACACGACCAGTTCATTAGTGTTGTCCGCCATAATTACTGTTCTGAGACAGCCAATATCCTGTCGGGTTGACTGTTACCGCGCCTGCAGGCGACTGTGCCCTGTTCGGGCCTTTCGGAGGCGAGCTACCCGTAGCTAGCGCTGCCTGTGTACCTTCAAGAGACGACACCCTTTTCAGTAGGGTAGTCATGCTATCAGCCAGTTGTTTAATCGATTGCTGCATGCTTTCCAGAGCCTTGCTGTTGGATTCTGTCTTCATAGCATCCCACTCCCTTTGGGGGGGGGGGGGGGGTGAGGCCCTACGTTTCCCCGAGCGCGCCTGCACGTCCCCTGGTGGAGGAATCTGTTGTCTCTCACCTTGCGAGGAGTAATGTTTGCGGAACGACTCAAGGTCAGCCCTCAGCTGTTGAATCTCTGCCTTAAGGCAAGCATTCTCTTGGATCAATTTAGCTACCGTGGGGTCTTTCTTCCCTATGCTCTGGCAATGGTACCGGTGTTACCTCTGGTGGCGGTGCCGCTGGCTTCGGCTTGGCTCGATCCGCCCAGGTAGGTACTTCCTGGATTCGTGCCCGGGAGCAAGAGCGCCCTTTGGTGCGAGCGCGGCCCCTGGAGCGGTCGCGCCGGCGGCCAGCCGGCGTGACGGAACGCCCCTGCCTGGGAGCACTCACCACGCTGGAATCCCTTGACCGGTCCTCTTCGGCCAGCTGTTGCTGAGACTTTTTGACTCGCTTTCGGCGCCGTCGTCTTCTCCGTCGCACGACAAAGGAACTTGAAAGCGTTCTTTGCACGTTCTGTCCGCCGTCGGATGTGGGCCTCCGCAAAGGGCACATTTCGGCGAGCACTGGTGATCGTCGGGGTGAGACACGAGCCCACAGCCCGTGCACACCCTCTTGTTGGGGTTGGGGCAAACATCGGCCCTGGAACCAAGTCCTCCACACGCGTAGCACACGTCGGTTTGGCGCTTGTAGAGCGTGCAGCGCAGCATGCTGACGCCGCATATGACATAGTTTCGTACCTTCATGCCGTCGAAAAGCACTACCACAGTGGTGGTGTTCTTGATCCTTTTGGCTTCTAGGGCCTTCGGATTTCACTGGTTGACGATCATCGTTTGGAGCTGGGCCTCGCTGATGTCAGTGTCCACTCCTCGTATGACTCCTTTACAGGTGTTATCGGGGGCCGCGACATATGCCGCCACATGGTACATTCCTTCGCTTATCCGAATCTGTTGGATCGCGGCGTAGGCGTTTGCGTTCTTCTTCTTTGGTGTGAAAACTACGAGAATGTTCTTGGCGATGTTTGGGCAAACGATGTCCCCTTCCGTCTCTGCTGGGGCAAGAGCAGCCGCCATGGCAATAGCCTGTGCGAGCCTAATTTGGCTTACTTTTCTGACGTCAAGTCCGTCCCTCGGCCTGATGATAATTCGTATGTGGTCCCTCGGCAGCCAGGGGAGCCTCGATGCAGCTGCGAGGCGCTTCATTGCACCTTGCGGGGCTGCCGTGCGGCGGCCTCCCTTCGAGCCCACATGTGATGCGTTGCCCGTGGAAACTGGCGTTTCTACACGAGCTTTCTTCTTCCTGCCCAGCGCTGTCGTCCAACCCGGGCGATTGGCTTCTTCGTGAGAGATTTTCTCTCCTTACACCATCTCTACTTCGGGCATGTTGCCCCTTTTCTCCCGCCCCTCGCCGTCAACGCTAGGCTGAGCCCGGTAGGGTTAGCCGAGCCGCGGCGCGTTCCACAAGAAAAGTTCCAATAATTCGGCAAAAGGACCACTCACCGAAAAAAGTCTGGTATCGACGTGATACTCGGAAGAAACTGCGTCGAATGAAACGCAGCTCGAGCACAGGCACCACAAAAATCCTAACGAAAACATTAACAGAAACGGGAGCCAATCTTCTCGCGTCCGCACTGGTCGGCGCCCCCTGCGTCTCTCCTGCTTGACGCCAAGTATAGGCATACCATGCATACTTTGATGAATGTCACTCAATGCCAATTGCTGCACTAGACGTTCGAGGTCTCTGGCATTCCAGTTTGACCGGCCGCGACCCGGACCTCGAACGTCTGCGTGTGAGTCTAAGACACAATTGAAACCCCCTAAAAGTACCACATGTTGGGAATTTAAAAGGAACGCATCAAGAGATTGGAAGAACGCGTTTGAGTTCACGTGTGCCGCTGGGGCATACACGGCTACAAATCTTATTCTTAACGAAAAAAAGGTGCAGTCGAACGCCAGCACGCGTCCGAAGGCATCGAAAAAAACATGATGGTCACGTAAATGACCTCGGTTAAAAATAATGACTCCGACGCCAGTCGAACGCGTGCTGGCGTACGAAAAGAAACAATCAATATTGAACGCGCGCTTGAAAGCGAGTACATCAGCAAGCTTAAAAAATTTGTTTCTTGCACAAACAGCAAATCACAGTGCACTGAACGCGCAAAAGCCAATACCTCAGCCTGTTTTCGTAGATTGCGGAAACCTTGAACGTTAAAAGTAATAACGTTTAGAGTAAGAGCCACGGGGAAAATTAAAACATAGTATATGACCACGCAAATGCAGGGGTACCTTTATCAGGTGCAGGAGCCGGTGCCCCGCAAGTGGCTGAGTCATTTTTTCCGGCCAGGTGATCCACCAGAGGCTCGGGGCTTCCGGGATCACGTCGAAGTCCGCAGGGGACTTCTGTCTCTGATGGGGGCTTCTAAGTCACGAGTAGTTATCCGGTGGCGTTTGGAGTCCGGGTTCTTGAGCGAGGATGGTACAAAGGCGTCTGCACTGTCCTCGCTTATGTCACTGGGGCTGGTGTCTTCGTCAATTTGTAAGGGCACCTCCCTCGCGGTGCTGTTGGCGTCCTCGTAGATGCAGGCGTCGTCGTCTTGAGATGTAGAATCCTCGATGACACCTGAACTTGTTGTCGACAGAGCAGCAACGTGAGGAGCAAGAGATGCAATATTTCCATCCGAGACGCCTTCCTCACGAGGCGCCTCGTCTGCCGAGGTCTTGGCCTGCGATTCCTCAAAAATGGCCACGGGACGCGGGGAACCCAGGTATTCAGTACCTGGAGGGATTACCAGGTCCGGAATCGTTAGAGACGCAGTGTGCGTCTGGTGCAGCGTCGCGATTGGCGCACGTTGGTCGTGGTCGGTTGCCGCGGCTCGCGTTGACGAATCGTCACACTTGTTCTTAGATGGCGTTCCTGGATGAAATGAAGGAGGGCGCGGGTTCGAATCCCGGCTGCGGCGGCTGCATTTCCGATGGAGGCGGAAATGTTGTAGGCCCGTGTGCTCAGATTTGGGTGCACGTTAAAGAACCCCAGGTGGTTTAAATTTTCGGAGCCCTCCACTACGGCGTCTCTCATAATCATATAGTGGTTTTGGGACGTTAAACCCCACATATCAATCAATAAATTGGATGAAATGGAGGGAAATCCTTGGATGCCGCCTCGAAATACGATGGCCTGATGGTGCAGGCCACGGTGGCATGCGGGTCCCCACAACGGCGACACGGCACTGAGCAGCCTTTCTCTTCGTGGCCATAAATGCCGCACCTTCCACAAAACGGAGCTTTGCAGTCCATGCGAAAGTGCCCACTGTCTCCTCATCGACGGCACACTCGCTGGATGCCTTTATAGTCCCAGAATACTCGATGGCCCGCGACCTTGAGGTAGTTGGGCACCGGTGACGAAGCCTTCATTTCCATGCGCACGTATCGCGTCCCAGTGGTCATGGTTGGGCGTGGTCCCATGTGTCCTCTGGTGATGTGCAGCACCTTCCCGTAGGGAGAGCGTGCTTGTGTGAGGACTTCGCTGGGTACGCGGCACGGCAGGAGCAGGACGGTCACTTGGGTCCCTTGGTGTCCTAGGGTTACGATGGCGACGCGCTCTCCTCGGATGATGAGGTGCGACGCTGCTACAATTTGGGCCAGTGCGGCCTCACTGTTGACGGTAACTTGGTAGTTCCAGCCTCCAAAGTGCTGAACACAGTAAACTTCTTCGATTCCTACTATTGAAGACATCGCGTCAACGACGTCTTCGGGACTAGCCCCCTCGAGGACGACTACGTCGAAGGCTAGCGCCTTCTTCGGGGCTTGCCATTACGGGCGTCCACCAGCCCAGGGATGCCCTGAGACGCTAACGACGACAACGAGGAAACAGGAGCAGCTCCAAATAACTCGAGCAGGCCAAATAACTCATTGTGCCAGTGGACGAAGGGCTGCGGCAGTAGCTTGATTATGTCTAAGTCCACCTCGGAAGGCTTTTGTGGGACCACAAGGGCCCTCAGGGTTTTGTAGGTTTGGTCACCACGAAGCGTGGGAAGCATCGCTTGCTTCTTGGAGGACTCTGCCTTGTCAGTGGTTTCATAGTTGAACTACAGGCACTCTACTCGTGAGTACCAGTCGATGTCGGGCACAAATTCTGCTATCTTGACCTTTGGCGTCCCCCTTGTGTAAATTTGCTACCTGGGGTCTCGCTCCCTCGTCGCCAGTAAATCAAAGTTCTTTTGCTGCACTTACAGAACACCTAACTCTGGTAGCCTGGTCGCTAGCTCGGATTCCTTTTCATGCGCATTGATTTGCTGTGGCACATACCCACAAGGGGAAATTTGCAAGAAATGAGTTGTTTTATAAAATAGTATGAAGCTTTCGAAACATGCAGGTTATATAAGAGAAGAATACAGAGAATTTAGAAAATTATGGTGCTTAATATAATGCATATACGCTTCAATGGTGCACATTTGTTCTCCTCGTCTTCCCTCGCTTGTCCTAAAACTGACGTATAATAAGCAGTAAAACTGGTTAGTAGAAATCGATGACAATTTTGATAATTACTATGCTGTTACAGCCACTGACACTGTTAGCTTGAGTAAGTTTCGTGGATATGCTTAGAAAAAGTATTTACCATTTGGATTTTGAGTACTTCTTTCTCATCTATGGGAGAGAAGGGAGCTGCCTCACACTCTTTGGTTTACAAAAAATTGCTTAACAATCCGGAACACTTAATACTCAATTATGGAAGAGCATTAAGCCTTTCAGCTTCGCCTGAATTTTAATTGGGAACGGCCGTGGTGGGTTTATGAAAAGCGTAAAGGATGTCGAGTACTGCGTATTCAAAGAGGGCAGTGCAGTGTGCCGTCCCGATAATTACAAGGACCTGGAAAAAACAAATGTGCTGAAAAACATTTCCAGCATATCCACGGAGTGATTGATTGAGAGTGGGGCGAAGCATTCATCCATCCATTTGTTCTTGCTTCCATCCGTCCTTGCGTCCATCTGTGTGACCGTCGACGCGTTCAACAACCCGTCCGTGCGTGCGTCTGTTCGTGCGTCTGTCCCTGCGTTCGTCGATGCATCCGCCCTGCGTCCGTTCATGCGTCCATCCATGGGTCTGCCTGTGTGTCCGTTCGGACTTCTATTCAGCACTCCAAGTACGACCATCTTGCATCTTTTCATCATATATTCCCCAAATAGAAACACCGCCATCCAGCGAACATTCCAAAGACTTAACGAGAGGTGGCACACGCACAATTTCTTACGGCTTGCGCTTCGGGTCTACTTCCCACCTTTATCCACCTCGAGTTCATGGTATATACTATTTCACTGTATTCATGGCACTGCGGCCCAACGCTCGCTAAACCTCTCTAATACCAAGGAGGTTACGCCCAGCGAGTATAACGTACCAACCTTTCCCTGTCAGATAGTGCTCAATGTACATGCAAATGTTAGCTAATAGGAAATGAGAGACAGGAGAATTCGGCTTTTACTTTCTTACGGCTTGCGCTTTGGATCTACCTTCCACGTTTAACCACCTCGAGTTCTTTCATGGTATATACTAGTTCAATGTATTCATGGCACTGCGGCTCAACGCTCGGTAAACCTTTCTAAAACTGAGGAGGTTACACCCAGCGAGTATAACATAGCAGCCTTTCTTCTCATATAGTGCTCAATGTACATGCCAATCGCTGCTAGTGGGGATCGCAGTGTGCTTATTAACTAAAAACCGAATGCTCCTGTCTCTCATTCTCTCGTTCTCCATTCGCAGCCATAGGCATGTACATTGAGCACTATTTTTCATTGTCCAACAACGCACAGAAGGAATTTCTCTTCGGCACCACCTTGAAGGCCAATGTTTTACTTGTTACATACTAGAACAACTACGAGGGACAAACGGGTTCCGCTATAAAAAGCTTCGTCCCTAAAATTGATTGACAACTAAGAGTGCTTGGTACTCTACTATGAAAGAGCATAGGCCTGTCCCGTGGGTCTCACAGTTCACGAAGCTGAGCTGACGAAAATTACACCTGGCAAAAAAAAAAAAAAACGCCAGGCCTGCGCGGAAGGAGCAGCACAGTCACAGAGAAAGCTTAAAAGCGGCTTTCTGAGCTTTTTCAAAACACTCATTGGGTAACCACTGCAAGCACACTTGCTTGATACCCACTAGGATAATAATAATAATAATTTTTTTGGGCTGTAGGCTGGCATTCGCTATGCTACTTTTTATCATTCTTCTGAAGCATGGTATCCTCTTAACACTTGCAAGGAATTCCATGCCAGGATCCAATGCAGTGGCTGACGTCGATGAAGAACTTTATCTGAAGTGAGTATGCGCCACAGTGAAAAGGGGAACAAGAACAAGCTTTTGTAATGGGTTGTCCCTGCCGCGGTTGTGTAGTAGCAGAGTCCTTCAATGCTTTTCTGGTCACGAAACTCCGCCCGAAGGTTGATATAGGGACAAAATCTGTCGCTAGAGGCGCCACCCGTCGTATGGGGGCCTCAAGCCGGCGCCACTGCTGGGCTTGCATGCGCACTGCGGCCGACGTTTCGATGCGATTGTGTGCGAGCTGTTCTTCCTGTTACCTTTTTTTAAACGTCTCTGAACGCATCAATGCCACCAGATAAATAAGTTGAAACGGGATCCAGTGTCGACGACGAATGAGAGCTGTTCACTCTGGAACGCACGCGTAGTTTACTTGGAAGTGCGGGCCCACCTTATAAACAGCAGCGCATTAAAAGTGTTCTCACACCGCGCGATAACGCATTGTGTCAATAATTGTCTCATAGCCCAATTATATGCATACTTACGATGCCTCGAAGCGGTACTTGCGAGCTATAGCTCGCAAGTGTTGAAAGACGATGCTTATGCTCCATGCTCTTGATGCGAGCAGCTACTGCTTGATCTGCTCGACAACATGTTTGTATTTGCGCCCGGCCAAAGGGCGGTTATGTTTATGCGGTAGGTGAGCTTTATATTCTGGTAGGGCCGCTAATAGGGGGAGGAAGGTGAACGAAATGAAACACGACTGGGTAGTACAGGAGCAATCACATTGTTTTATATCCGGCTCGCCTCTCGCGCGCTACTACCCAAGTATTCAAATGAACTGAATGGTTGAGCCAGAAGTTTTATTCCAGACCTTTCAATTGAGTTTATACCCAAATGCGCCGTTGTGTTGTACACACGTTTGTGAGCGCCGATCGCTTTTTTGACGCGGGAACTTTCGATGCCGAGGGCTTTCGCGACCGCTCTAAACGTACCCAACATTTGATTGATCACTTCTTTCCACGCAGTTTACACGGGACACCCGCCGCTTGACGTTTCCTCGTGTTTACTGTTTAGGGCATTATTATTTACCGGCCGACAACCCATGATTTCTCCGGGAACGGAAGTACAGCAGCCTAATCTAGAAGTTCCTTTTGATGCCAGTGCTAGCCGCTTGGCCGCCTCTGCCACTACCGAGGTACCTCATCACACATTTGTTTTTATTTTTTGGGTGGGAGGGGGGAAGGGCGGTTATGATTTAAGGCATGCGATAAATCTCAACTTTGGTGCTAATGATACGCCGCCTAGTAGTCAGGTGTGTACTTATGAATGGGAGATTAACATATGGTGCATGTAATGGGGAGAAAGTTGGAAAACATTTATTTACACAAAATACACTGAGAACAACACTTTGGAGAAGAAAAGCACTAGAAACTATTGCAGCTGTTCTGAGCAATGTTACACAATCTGTGACTCCACTGTACAATGTGTATTTCGTTTCATTAACAGCTGCACTCTGCCTTAGCTCACTGCCTAAAATAAACTGTATTTGAATATACACTATTTACACTATATGCAGATAAATATGAATAGTACGAAAATATTACAGTGTAATGTATACAAGATATACAACACTATATACAAATGGGAAGGCGTGCTCACGTACACAGCCATTGTGCTTAACACTGTGGCTTCCACCCACCACTTGCAGGGCATGAACTGCGCCGCACAGTTGCCCGCGAGGCTTTGTTTTTTTCTCGAGTGAAGAAATGTAATCTACATCTCAAAAAAAGTGTACAACCTCAGCTGTTGTCCCTAAAAAGTGCAACACACAACCTACACTTGCTGATGCTGTGCGGCTGTCGAGCAAAATGCCCTCAACAATCCTCGCGTACACGTCACCGCATGCAATGTTTTGCACCGTGTACGTCTCTACATGTTCTTCAACAATTTTCAGGAGAGCAAGAAGACAGCTGCTAGGTACTTTCAAATAGCCCCTCGATTTTGTTTGTGGCTTTGTCAGGTACGCCGGGAGCCCGTCAAAAATTCTTGGAACGGCGTTCGTGCGAAGCCTCGGTCTCTCTCGCTGAAGCGACACGACCACCCCGTTCACGATGTGCTCGTCGGTTCTCACAACGTCGCTAGCATCAAAATGCTTTTCGCACACCCGAACGTTCTTACTTTCGAAGCTGAAACCGCCAGCTTCCAACCGCGGTATAGCTCGCTTCCATTTATCTCGGAGTTCGGCGCTACTTGGGAAACAGAAGAGCGACGCCTTTGCTTTGTTGCTTCGGTATCCGGAGCTGCAACCTGTCACACAGCACGTCTTAGGCATTGTTCATTCGAATTTTCATGCCGTCCACCTTGAGCACGGTGCACTGGCACATGAAGTTCGCGTTTCGCTGATGCAGAAACCGCGAGCTGCCACCACACAACGCCTTCGGGATGCCGCCGCGGCCAGTGCGTTCCGCCGGGCGCAGCGGGGCGATGGCCCCCCTAGGACGGCTTGCGCCGCGTAGCGGCCGCTCTTGGCCCCATATCAAGCTCTCCCATAGAGTGACGGAGAAGTTTCGTGACCAGAACGGTATTAAGGGACTCTGGTAGTAGCTAATGTACTCGAATGCTCACCCACAGGTGGCGGGATCAAATCCTGGCTGCCGCGGCTGCGTTTTCAATGAAGGCGAAAAAGCTGTAGGCCCAGGTGCTCAGATTTGGGTGCACGTCGAAGAACCCCAGGTGGTCGAAATAGTGGAGCCCTCCACTACCGCGTCTCTCATCATCATGAGGTCGTTTTGGGACGTTAAACCCCACATATAATTCAATCATTTTATGGAGTTGGAGCATTGATCGCCCCCCTGGTTACGCTATTCACGTTGAGTAACGACTGGTATTTTTGTCACTATTTTAAAATGCTTTATAGGTCGTATTAACGCGATTGCTTTCCCGACATTAAGCCTGCCTAAGGCAAGTTTGCCAACAAGTCACAAGCACTGGCATAGTTCAATGGTAGAATTCTGTGCCAGCACCCAGAAAACCAGGGTTTCGAGCCCCACTGTGTCTTTGTTGCTAGTTTTTTTCTAATTTTTCTCGATGCGCTTACGGACACCTGTGCCCATTCTGCCGTCGTGGAGTCGGCGTTGCCAAGGTGCAGTTTTTCACCTAACCGTGCTAGGCGAACGCACGGTTCTGGGTGTCCTAGTGCTTGAGGGTGCCACTCAGGGCAAGCGAGCCACTGAAGAAGGCTATAATAGCCTTTTACATTGTTGTCCCTGAGTGGATTAGCCCCGAAGACGTCATTGATGCGACGTCTTCAATAGTAGGAATCGAAGAAGTGTACGGCGTTCAGCACTTTGGAGGCCTGTATTACAGAGTTACTGTTAACAGTGAGGCCGCACTGGCCCAAATCGCGGGCGCGTCACACCTCATAATTCGAGGAGAGCTTGTCGCCATTTTACTCCTGGGACCCCAAGTGACCAAAGCTACCGTATGCTCCTGCCATGCCGCGTACCCAGCTAAGTCCTCGCACAAGCACTACCTTCGTATGGGAAGGTGCTGCACATCAGCAGAGGACTTATGTGGTCGCGTCCGACCGTGACCACTGGAACGTGAAACGTCTGCATGACAATGAAGACCTTCTCACCGGTGCCAAACTACCTCAAAGACACAGGCCACCAGGTTACCTGTGACTACAAAGGAATACAATGGATGTGCCACCAATTTGGTGACAGTGGGCATTTCCGTACGAACTGCACAGCCCATTTTGTGGACTGTGCGGTGTCTATGGTCACGGCAGGAAGGGATGTTCGCTGCCATGCCGCCGCTGCGGTGACCCACATGGAACCGTTGCCTGTACCATCCGACAGTCGTACTCTGAGGTGGCCTCCAAGGACTTCCCACCACTTCAGCCAGGAACTCTGTCCAAAAACAAGAGCGAGGGTTCCTAATTACTAGCCCCGGTAAACAGCCAAAAACACCAAGGAAGGAAGTCACGAAGCTACACCAGACGGCTACTGTGTCCTCGGCCAGCCCAGAGCCGGCAGTTCCTCAAGGTTCTGTGGATTTGTCCAGTGCTCTACGTCCAGTGTTCATGGCCACAGAACAGGCCGAGCTTTAACCAGACAAGGCGCCTCTTGGATAATTAATCGAAGAAAAAGATTCTGCATCTGCTGCTCATCCTATACCTACAGCATCAAGCGGAAGTCAACTCGCTATCTAGAAGACTCCATCCCAAGGCGACAAGTTCTCCATCATCGAGGAGTCGAGCAGCACCACGAGAGAGATGCCCCTACAAATCGATAAGGACGCCAGCCCCAACGACGTCAGCCAGGATTGTTTAGATGCCTGTTCCCCCCCCCCCCCCACTGAACAGCCCTGGCACCAAACACCACAAATTATCCAGTAGTGATTCGGAAGTCCCCTGTAGAGACAGAAGTCTCTGTGGACTTCGTCGCGGCCCCGCAAGCCCCGTGCCTCCGGTGGGTCGCCTGACCATAAAAAACTCACTCAGCTGCTCGCGGGGCAAGCAATCCCGCGTCTGCTAATGGTACTTCTGGTATTCAGTGCTTTCATATTGGATTTTACTTCTCGCCATGGCTCTAACTTCAAAAGTTCCAACCTTTAACGTTGATGATTTCTGCAACCCATAATTTTTCTTTTTTTCTTTCATATTGGGCGCGTACCTTGTGGCGTGGGAGGTGTAGAAGGCGTGAATGATTTCGGTGGTTTGCCTTTTGGCAAGCGGTTGCCACGTGGATTTCATCGCGTCTTTTCGTCATGTTATCTTCTGTTGTTTCGATGCGTGTCTGCAAAAAGGCCCTGCGTTTGAAATAGTAAATGTGTTGTGAGTACAACTCTGTGTGTGTGTGTTTCTTCAAAATTAGTTCTGCCTTTTTTGCGCTGATAAATCTGTCTAAATAATTATTAACGAACTCGCCCAACCAGCAGTTTTACTTAAGTTCATTGACCTAATTCACGCGATGTACACCAATTCAGAACGAGAGTCACCCCTTTCGGTCATGGGAGCGTCTAACGTTATGTCTAGACGTAAAAATTGAAGACATTGTTAAAAATAAGACATGTTAGAGTTACGTCCATCAGGACAATACGAAACCGGCTCGTTACTCCCAACAAACCAATTGGCAGAAGTGGCGTGGTGAGCTAACACGGCACGTGCAGAACAGTGTGGTCGATGGCCCTACTAGAAATTTGTCATTCATTTTTTTGCGCAAGTATTTTTTTAAACAGTGGAGCATTATTGTTCCACGGGTGTCGCTTTTATATATATATTGTAGAGAAGCCGCCGAACCCTGAAGTGGGTCAAACTCTCAAGTGTTCTCTAGTGGATCTACCCAAAAAGGACGCCGCTCGCACTTAGAGTCCGTGCTTGGCCGTTACTGTCGCCATTGTGTATACTCGCTGTGTGCCTGCTAATAAACGCCATAACGATATATATATATATATATATATATATATATATATATATATATATATATATATATATATATGTATATATCCTGCTCACGGCTGGTTATTTTTTTATCCACTTTTCTTTCTTCTCATTTACATTCCATTGGTTCTAATAACTTCCCCTGTAAATTCCTTGCAATTACTGTCTGTTAGATCTCATTAATATTGTGTCAAAACACAGAAAAACGAGCCCTGAGGTATACACTTCTATATATATATATATATATATATATATATATATATATATATATATATATATATCCTAAAGAAAATAGCCTTCGAGGTCGGGGCGGACGCGCAAAACCGCATTGCTACAGCACCGTACAGTTCTGCTGTAGCAAAATGGTGAGTGTTAGCGACGAAAGCGCACCGCGAGATTATCTCAGCATGAGCGCTATTGGGAGCTTTTCCTGTACAGTCTGTGTATTCACTCTATGAGTCGTAGAGTTTCTCAAAGAAAACTCAATGACCTCAGTGACAATTCGTTTTGTGTTCTAAGGTGATTTTTTCTTGTTACCATACATACACCCCTACATATATATATAAATATATATATATATATATATATATATATATATATATAAATAACGAGCGAAATGGATGTATTTTTGTCGCTGAACAACTATATATATCTATATATACAACATCTATATAATCTATATTTCAAGTGTAGGTGTCGTCCATCCACTGTCTGATGTGACGCGATCGCACTGTGGTCAATACAGGCCTAAAATAGGCTAACAATGCTCAATATCAGTGCAAAAAAATTAGAGGTTCTGAAATAATGCAAACTACGTGATCAACCAAGAATTATTGACGATAATGTATTTAAAATCACAATAAATTCTTCCAAAATTGCTGCTGTCACCTGTAGCCTAATATCGCGGCTACAGGCTGCTACAAATGGCAATGTGCTACAAGTAGGCTGCGCGGTCAAACGTTCAGAGATATTTCCACAGAACACCTTCAGAGATACTACATTGGCGTGGGCTGCGTCATTTAAATTAGGCGGATGCGGTTTTCGGACGACGAGATATTTACATGTCGCGACGCGGGACAGCTGTAACTACTGTTACCGTATGGGCGTAACCCTAGTGAACGTTTTATACTTCAGAATAGGCACGCAAACCGTACTTGCATTCAGTTGGAGAGCCGCTGTTTACCATTAACCGCGGTGGGACCAGGGTTCCGTCATGATTGCTCCCCTTGTTGACCGCTTCAAGGAAGCTAACGAAAAGGCAGCACCCGATACGCTTGAGTGGTACTGGCTACGTCTTCCAAAAGTTCGTCAGCTGGTCTGTCTCAACAGAGCTGCTGATATGCGAAAAAGTCCGGCACAATAAACGACGCAGCTTTCAACACACAAGTGATTCCGGTAAATCGGTGATTCCGAGCTTATGACCGCTTAATTCGGCGAGCGGCAGTGCCAAACGTTACTGTAGCAGATGCAAACGTCACCGTGGGATCGTGGACGTAACACAAGCGGTGGCTGGACGTAGCGCTATCGTTGGCTATAGTTACGTCTGGGCGTAACAATAGCGCTGGCTGTAGTTACGTCTGGACGTAACGATTGCGGTGCTTGCAGTTACGTCTGGACGTAACCCTAGCCACACCGTTCAGTCATACGTGGCGTGCGCTAAGGGTGTCCCCTCTCCCCAGTGCTATTCACATTTGCATTAGAACCCTTATTAAGGGCTGCTGAACATGACCCGCATACTCGAGGCTTACCCTTACCTGGTAACACTCAACTAAAGGCTACTGCATATGCTTATTTTGATACTGCAGTATGCCGCCCCACGCAGCTGGAATAGAGCAACAAAAACACCACTGAATAGTCCCGCAAGACATGCACCACGGGTCACTGCCCGTAGTAAATTTGCAGAAGTACCCACTTTACAGAGATTTCCTTGATGTCACGCCGCCCTTTTTAAGCCCTGGATGACAACGACGTATTTCATTCTAGCTGCAGCAGGTAACATGCTGATGCGAAACGTGCAGAGGTTCTCGTAATGAGCGGAAGACGTGCTCCCCCACAGCGCAAAGGAGAAGCGAACACGCAAGTTACCGCGCGAACACTTCATGTCTCTAGTACTATTGCATAGTCACTCGGAGTTAGTGAGCAAACGTGTCCCAATTATCGCTCGGAACTCGGCGCTTCGTAAGGGAGGTAGTGCAATAATACTACGTCGAGGAGCTATGCCTTCTGATATTCTCATTAGCAATGCTTAAAGGATACCTAGCACTATGCAACCGAGTTGAACTTATGCAATGGCCGATACATAATACTAATCGTCATGCAAGAGCCATAACATCATTGCTCTGGGCTATGTTCTCAATACACGTGAAAACTACCTATTACAGCTAGACACACCAACGAAAAATAAGACCTCAGCACTTTATATTAACAAAAAATAGTATGCTTAGTGGGTAACATAGCTTGGTGAGCCGATTTGACTTTTATATGCGCTTCATTTATTTTTATAGGTAGGCCAAGCAACAAAAGAGAAATAGGTACAAAAACACAAAATACATAGCTGCGATGTCGCCAACAAAAAAAGCAGTTAAGGTGAACAAAAACATCGAACATTCCTGTACAGTCAAACCTCCTTAAAGGTTACCTACAGGGAGCGTGCATTGAGTGCGCAGGGCATGTTGTAGTATGCGCACTGCAATGGTCCACGTACAGATTCGTATATTTTCTCCAATGCCCCCGCTTCGAGTAATGGTATAATTGTGGTACAACAGACGTTCCATCGGGTATGCGGTAACAAGGCCTGGAGTAAAATCGCGAGAAGCGTTGCCGATTTGACACAACAATGTGTTCCCGCACGCTGCCGATGCCAAGCTGAATTAGACATCATGCGAGAGCCAATTTCAATAGCGGGCAGATACATCCACGAGATTTTATACGACAAGAAACTTTAGTTCGAAATTACGCCATCTCCCACTAAAGCTAACCATGAGTAGCATGCAAAGGAGTGCATGGGTCGGCCAAAATTTTCGTTCATCACGGGCACCTTGCCCGATGTTGACCTGTACTGACAAGTGGAGCTCCCTATGAATACTGTGTAGTTTCGATTGCTGTTTCTCGCTGAGAACTCTTGTTGGCGCACGACGCGCGAGTTAATCGCCACGCACGTGGAAGCACGGGGGTTTATTGTGCGTTTGCATATTCTTGTTCTGCGACGCTATCACGCGATTGCTGAGAATTTAAGGTGGAGAGCCCACAGTCTCTTAGTCGGCCCCTCACACTGGTCGGAACCCAGTCACGCGTGAAAGCGTTCTGGCAGTGGTCGGGCCAGGTGATGCGCGCGCGCAGTATGGACGGTCACACCACACACCACCGTATTGAACTCCCCCATAAGCTGCTTCGCATCTAAGACAAACCACTTACCTTTCAACGTCGGATACAAAAATAGAAAAAACTCACAGCTTTGCTGCAAAGTTGAAGCAATGAACGGAATAGCAACAAATTGGAAGGTCACGCGCAGAATGACAAGCAGATCGAATTGTGCCCCCGCGTTCCTCACGCACAAATGACGCATGAAACGTACTCACAGGTACGGATGAACGCGAAGAAGCGTCTCAGTTGTTACTTCGCCGTGTCTGAAAGTCGTGTTTTTTTTCGCATACGGAGGCTGTGCAACGATTGCAGTGACCTTTGTGCGCCCCGTAGCTACAACAGAATCATTCCTGTGCAAGCCCAGCGCCAGCCAATACGTATGATCACCCCACTGGTAGATAAGGGCGCACCGAAGATTGTCCACTTCCTCCGCTCAGTGGGCCTAAGTACGCGTGAGAAATGACAGCCGCTGCGTGCTCATGGTGCCATCTTGCTGACAATGCTTAAAACCCCCCGTCGAGAGTCCCCCCCTCCCCGTCGATATGCCCACCAACAGCTGTAAGGCATTGATATACGAAATAGCTTGTCCTTTGAATGTTGAATGAGGTACCCCTCGGTGGCTCAGTGGTTAATGCCTCGCACACGACTCAGATGTTCCACGCTTGATTCCCCGCGCCGGAGTCTATTCCTCGATTACTTTTGCTTGCCTTTTCATATTGATACGTAGACATATACGGTGGGTGACGGCGACGCCGGTGGCAAAATGCAGCCGATATATGTGTCTATATGATTGCTAGCGCAATAAAGTCACAGCATCTTCACGGAGTGAATGATGACGAGAGAGCGAAGATCCGGAGGTACATCAGTTAATCGTGGATACCACTCGCAGCCATTCACGAGTTTCGAGGAACCTGTCCCACTGTACTTCCGTGGCAGAAAGATATGCCCAGCAGTGAATCATGGCAGAGTTCCTTGCGGAATTCTTTCCAGTATTGGATCACGTCAGGTACGCCCCGTGTGAAAGACAGGTCTCGGTTGAGCACTTCGTTTATCTACTCGAGTCAGCCGCTCTCGAGTTTCTGCCGCGTGAACGGGCTGGTGGGGGGAGCGAGTTGCGAAGCGACATCCAGTGAGCACTCCGAGTACTAAGAGGTGGCTACAATGGACGATGGCGGAGAAGCCCATAGGCGAAACTCTAAGGAGCTTCGCCCCTAAAATATTGAGCAGAAGACCAGCGCAGACGCGCAACAGTAGAGTGTACAACACCTTACACAGCAACCGTGTGTAGCTACGGCATGACCTGAGTAGTAGCTTAGTAGTTATTGCAGGTTATGTTGTTAATTTTTGTGGTAAGATAATTAAATTGGCGGCATGATCGTAGAACCGCAGAAATTTTTTGAAACGAAAATTACGCAAAATATCATTGTGCGTGATTGTGCAGCCATGTGAAAAACGCTATTTAGCATGAAACTGAGAAAACATGAATGTCATTGTAGTGTAATTTGTAATGTTTGAGTTCCTTAAAACCATTTAGGTTGAACTATAAGTCACTGGATTTGCTTAAAGTCCTCCCACCCCCTCCCCCCTTAAAAATCACGGCAGATCCAACGTATCTTGGGAATAGAAGTTATGCGAAGCATGCGGAGGGACGGTGACCACATGTATTTTTTTAATTGAGTGACAGGCCATGAAATGGTGCTAGACATAAGCGTAAATTTTGCACGCCCAGACTTCTGTTGAAGAATTCCAGATGTGTATATAAGCAGTTTGAACTTGTGCAGTGAGACCAACAGGAACATCAGCATTAGCAACACCAAAAGCGATAAGCTGATAGGAAGCGTTGTTACCCACGAGGAAGGTAGCCGTGGACACCACTACATAAATCAACTCTAGCACATGACACCCAACTACAATTGGCGTTAACCCGAGATAACAGCTGTATGAAAAGGGTACATATTTAAGCTATATAAAATCAGATAGCCAGCACTGAAACCCAGAGCTGACGTTTCACAAACGTTAGGGTCTATTTGAAAAGCAGTTCCTAGGTCGGGCGTTTCTCTGTGGTAGAATGCTTGATTGCCACGCAGAATGCTTGGGTTCGATTCCTACTGCTGTCGTAAAGTATTAGAGTATTGCAAATACATCTGCCATGGTATGGCATAAAGACTGTCGCACTAAATTTCCAAGGGCAAAATGTTTGGAAGAGTGAACAGTACAGGCATAGTATGGTATAGATGGCATGTGTACATGCTGGCCTAATAGCGGTAAATTATAACAAGATGCTTGCCTCTGTATGCAATTCATGATGATAAGTAAAGTTACAGGGCTATCAAGACTTAACAGAAATAATTGATTAGAAAGTTTGTGACTCGTTTTAACATTTACCGGATATTACTACGCGTGCTATAAGACTAACGCTTGAAAGAATAACTTTAACAATGAAAAACATGAGAGAATACCCTAGCACAAGAAGAGACATGTTTTTCTTGATATGTGGGGTTTAACGACCCAAAACCACCATATTATTATGAGAGACGCCGTAGTGGAGGGCTCCGGAAATTGCGACCACCTGGGCTTCTTAAACCTGCACCCAAATCTGAGCACACAGGCCTACAACATTTGCGCCTCGATCAAAAATGCAGCCGCTGCGGCCGAGATTCGATCCCGCGACCTGCAGCTCAGCAGCCGAGTATCTTAGCAGCTAGACCACCGTGGCGGGAAACAATTCAGAATTTCTAAACCATGCCAAATTACGACACATTCATGTCATAACCCCCCACTGTGCGAGCCATTCACTTGTGTTCCCTGCGTCGGAAGATGGGGGTGGCATTTTTTAGGGCGAAGCTTCTTAAGTTGTGGGTGGTGTGTCCTTGATGTATGTAGCTGGAACTAGTTACTGTTAAGTTATTGAAATGGCTGCTAGATGGCAGTAGTTGTATATGATGACTATATGATGAAAAGATGCGAGATCGCAGTACTTGGAGTGTTGACTAGATAGATGGACGGGTGGACGGATGAAAAGACAGACAGACAGACAGACAGACAGACAGACAGACCGACCGACCGACCGACCGACCGACCGACCGACCGACCGACCGACCGACCGACCGACCGACCGACCGACCGACCAAATTTCGGCGAAATAAATTTTTCAACTTGAACACATCAAATGCGGCCTTCGTCAACGTCACAACCACGTGAATGCATACTATAGTGTAGACGGCTATGCTGTGGTTCAATTGGTGCCTACTCGATTGTTTATTGCGATAGCAATTATATACAATCTCGGCTGGAGTTCACCGCCGGCGTCAGCGTCGACGTCGGCGTCGATTTTATGCACCGTATATGTATACCTACCTATATATTGTTACGGTGAGATGCCTTTATTTACAAGAGATGATGAATGCGAGAGTCTAGGGATCTGGCACATCACCGCTCGTGCCGACTTCGTTCTGCTCTTCTTCCACGCGTCCCCTCAGTATCGTAGCAATTCCCTCTTTGCATACGATGCCCACCGGGTGAGTTAGGCTTCGTTGCGATGGTGATAGAGTTTTAAACGGGCGACATGAACGACGTTGGTCTTGCTTGAGCGGCGGCCAGTGGACAACAGCTGAGATATCATGTACGTGACATCGCTTAGACGTTCTAGGACAACAAATGGACCAGTGTAGTTGGCCAGAAACTTTTGGCAGAGGCCGCGCTTGCGAAGTGGCGTCCAAAGCCACATTAAATCCCCTATCTCAAACAATAAGTGTCGGTGAGTTCTGTCATAACGGTTCTTAGAGCGTTTCTGGGAGACCAAAGTTTGAAGAAAGGCAATGCGCCAGGCCTCTTTTGCGCGGCAAATGGTTTCGGTGAGATAAGGTTGATCAGTCTCGTAAAAAGTAAGAATAGTGTCAAGAGCTCTGCGGGGTTGGCGTACGTAGAGCAGATAAAATGGACTGTATCTCGTTGTTTCGAGTTGTGCAGTGTTGTAGGCGAAAGTTATAAATGGCAAGATCGCGTCCCATGTTTTGTGACCGCAATCAACATACATGGAAATCATGTTGACGAGAGTCCTATTAGTTCGTTCCGTCAAACCATTAGCCTGCGGGTGATACGGGGTAGTGTGACGAAAATGGCACGAAGCGAGACGAAGGAGGTCTTCAACTACATCTGCGACAAATTGCCGCCCGCAATCACTTATGATGACACGAAGAGACCCATGGCGTAATATAACGTGCGACAGCATGAACTGTCAAACTTGAGTGGCAGTTGCTGCAGGAATTGCCGCAGTTTTGGCGTGGCGTGTGAGGTGGTCAACGCCCACAATAATCCATCGGTTGCCGTTCGTTGATCGCGGAAAAGGGCCGAGCAAGTCAACACCGATGACGTCAAATGGTTAACCCGGGGGTGCTATGGAATGAAGTAGTCCGGCTGGCGGAGTTGTTGGACGCTTGTGGCGTTGAAATTGCTCACAGCTCGCAACATATGCAGTCACACTTTTACGCATCTTCGGCCAGAAGAAGCGTTCCTGCGTGCGATAAAATGTCCTAGAAAAACCCTAATGGCCAGATGTTGGGTGATCGTGCATTGCTCGAAGTACGTGTTGTCGCAGACTGGTAGGCATACTTAAAAGTAGGCGAGGACCTACGCCGGAATAATTATAATGGGGGCCAAGCTCCTTATAGCGGCACCCGTTCGTCCTTTTTAGCCGTTGTAGTAGTGTCTAAGAAGTATAACATCTTGACCTTCAAGGTGGTGCCGGTGAGAGATTTCCTCTGTGCGTTGTTAAAAAATAAAAGATAATGTTCAATGTACATGCCAATGGCTGCTAAGAAAAAATGACAGACAGGAGGATTCGGCTTTTAGTTAACGAGCACGCTGCGAATTTTTTATTGTTCAACAACGCACAGAAGACCAGAAAAGGTTGCTACGTTATACTCGCTGGGCGTAACCTCCTAGGATTTAGAAAGGTTTAGCAAGCGTTGGGCCGCAGTGCCATGAATACAGTGAACTAGTATATACCATGAACTCGAGGTGGTTAAAGGTGGGATGTAGACACGAAGCGCAAGCCGTAAGGAAGTGTGCGTGTGCCTCCTCTCGTTCAGTCCTTGGAATGTCCGCTGGATGGCGGTGCTTCTATATGAGGAGTATATGATGAAAAGATGCGAGACGTTGGTACTTGGAGTGTTGAATATGTATGTGGACGAACGGACACACAGACAGATTCATGGATGGACGCACGGATGGCTGCGTGGACGGATGGACGCATGGACGGACGCAGGAGCGAATGCATGGACGAAAGCAGGGACGAACGCACAGATGAACGTGCGGTCGCACGAACAGACGCACGCACGGGCGGGCGGATGGATGCACGGGCGGCCACACAGACGCACGCATGGATGGACGGAAGCAAGAACGAATAGACGCACGGATGCTTCGCCCCACTATCCATCATTCACTCGGTGAATATGCTGCCATTTGTTTGTAAAGAACGCCATCCTTTACGACGAAACCACGTTGACCATTCGTTCTGGAAATAAAGAAAGAAGCGAGACTGTTGTCACTGCGTTTTTCTGCTCGGAAAGTTGATAGGTCAGGAAACGGAGTATCCACTACTGCCAAATATTCATCAAAGTTGTCAGCGTCACACTCAGTTGTTGGAAGGAGAAGCCGTGAAAGGCAATCGGCGTCGGCATGAGGACGACCGCTCTTGTAACAGACTTCAAAGTCGTGTTCTTGCTAATGGAACGCCCAACGAGCAAGACGACCAGATGGGTCAACATGCGCCAACATAAAAAATGGTGATCCGTGATAATCGAGCATCGGCGTCCATAGATATAAGGGCGATACTTGTGCACGGCGAATATGACCGCGAGGCATTCCTGCTCTGTGACAGTGTATTTTCGCTCCGGTTTACTTAAACAGTGACTGGCATAGGCAACGACATGTTCAGCAGCTCCATGGCGTTGGACCAAGAAGTCGCCGATACCTACACCACTGGCGTCGGTATGAACTTCTGTGGCAGCAGACGGGTCATAGTTCGAAGTACGGGCTCTGACGTAAGAACAAACTTGAGTTGCGAAAAAGACGACTCGTATTCCGCTAACCACCGAAAAGGTGCGTTTTTGTTGAGTAGGGACGTCAAAGGGTAAGCGAGGTTGGCGAACTTGGCCACGAAGCGACGGAACTACGAGCATAGGCCCAAAAAGCTTCGCAACGCTCGTACCGACTGAGGTTGTTTGAAGCTGCTAACTGCAGCGACTTTCTGGGGGTCGGGTCGAACGCCATACATGTGCACCAGGTGAGCGAGAACGATAGTCTTACGGCTGCCGAAGTGACACTTCTTAGAGCTCAGGGTGAGCTTAGCTTTCTCAAGGCAGGTGAGAACAATGTCTAGACGATGGTTGTGCTCATCGAATGTACGGCCAAAATTCTAATGTCATCCTGGTAGCAAAGACGAACTTCCCACTTTAGTCCACGTAATATAGAGTCCATGAAGCGCTCAAACGTGGCTGGAGCATTGAATAGGCCAAAAGGCATTAAATTGAATGTCACAGGCATGATCCTCGTTTGGGAGCGCTTCTTTCCACGAGAATGAGCGCAGTTCAGGTGAACTCTCCCCCCTCTTCCAGCGCCACCTTCCACGCAGAAGGCGGAACCGTGCAGTTCCGGGCAAAGCGTCGCCTCCTCCGCCGAGTCACCGTGCCCTTACGGGGATAGCTTCACCTTCTCCTCCAAGCACCGGGAACTGGTCTCGCAGAAGAGACCAAAACGTTATTTAAGGCCATGCTGGACCCATGTTTGAGGATTTTGCCCCAACTGACTTCGTCCAGCTGGCCGGCTTTGCACGAAATATAACCTGCTATAGTAAACGTTCCAACTTTTTGCTGTTTTAAAAACGATTGCCTCCGTATTCCGCCTCTAGGCGAAGACTTCAGCGACGTCCGTTCAGTATCTCGCCGCTCTTGGCTACCGCTACCATCGCGACACAGCGAATTCGTAACAGAGGTGGCAACGGTGGGATGTCATCGAACCCACATTCACAACAGTGGTGGCAGCGGTTGGATGGGAACAAACCCACATTTATAACAATATATAAAAACGCACGAAAAGAAAAATCCCCACTCCCCCCAAAAAAAGAGAGACTCTCGCGCGCAATCAAACTTGGGAGCTCCGCGTCGTGAATGCGAGGTGTTAACCGCTGAGCCACCGAAATGTACCTCCGTCAACGTTCAAACGGCAAGCTATTCATATCTACCACGTACCGCTGTTGGCCGGCATCTCGGGGAACTATTTCGTTTTCCGCAAGATGGCGCAGAGAGCATGCGGCGGCTCTCTTCTCTCACACGTACTTGGCCCGTGTATTTAATAAGGGGGTGTATGCTCGATTCGCACACCCTTATCTTGCAGTGGGAGAATCGTACGTCTTGGCTAGCCTTTGATTTTCGTCGGAACGATTTCGTTGTAGTTACCGGGCGCACAAAGGTCACTGCAATCGTTGCACAGCCTTCGTTTGCGAGAATTGGCTCGCTTTTCAGACACAGCGAAGTAGCAACTGAGACGCCTATTTGCGTTAATCTGTACCTGTGAGTACGTTTCGTGCGTCATTTGTGCGTGAGAAACACGGGCACGTGTCGATGTGCTTGCCATTCTGCGCGTGACCTTCCAATTTGTTGCTATTGCGTTCATTGCTTCGCCTTGGTGGCAAAGCTGTGGCCTATGTTCTATGCTCCCCCTAATTCTCTCCTCTTCACCAAAAGTTCCTCTTTCAACCCCTCGTTGTGACGTACTTACACGTTTATGCCATGGTTGATGCCCTCTCTTCCCCTCACCTGATTAACACTTTTTCCACTTTCACTTCTTTTTCTATTACCTTACAATATATGCGGTACACGTCCTCCACACTCTTACTTCCCTTTCTCACCCCATCGAATACTTTGGAATACACGGCTGTGCTTGCCCTAAATTTCTCACTCCACACTTCTCCTCCTCACCTTTACTTCTCTATCCCCACCATTGCTATACCGTACTATACAGGGCCTTGCTGTGACCTAATGTTTTCTCGCCCTTTCTTTTGTCGTCACCGTCATTTCCTCTTCTCCACAATTAGTTTACTAAACTACATGCGACAGTGCTATAAGATGCGGAACATGCTATGCTTTACCTCTTTGCCTTCTCGTTTTAATCTTTTTCACTCTCACCAGTTTTGCACTCCCTCATTTCACATTCCCCCACCCATGCTATGTTAATTTGCCACACAGTGGGCCCCAAGTGAAACACGGACAGCGGGAAGCATTCGCAGTAGTGCACGCCTTTTATTTATCACAATAAACAGGCATCTATATGCGCTGTGTTGTGAAACTGTATAGGCGCGTGCCTGTCAACGGTGATGGCTGGAGGGTGCGCACTGTAACATTGCGAACGCTTGACGGCACTTGTGCTGAATTTTACAAAACTATTAAAACATTCTCTCTCCTGTATTGCTGAATATTTTTAAATAAGTGATGACATGGAGACACTCCCGACATCCTTTTGCTAGAGCTACACACTTTTGATACCAAAAAATCGGACAAGAAAAAAACTTCGCTCAGTTGAGGGTTACCGGCCAATAGCACTGCCAAACTTTCACCACAAAATTTTCGCTAAAGTATTATCAAATAGGTTGCAATTGCGATTTCCATTCTCATTGGGTCCCATCAAACATGTGAGATCGGGGCCGATAGATACAAAACAATATGAACGTCGCTTGTACTGCCCTACAATACTGTTATGGACAACAAACCAGCTTGCAATGTTGCAGATAGATCTTGCAAAAGCCCTCTATGTTGTTAGTGATTCGCTTCTTTTTCTCTACTGGAACATTGGAATGTCGGCACTGTTGTGCCTAAAGGCGTTAAACCGTGCTATAATCAATCTTCGACCCGTCTTGTTAGTGGTTAGCTGTCAAAAGCAGTTTCGATTTGTTCGTCTGTAAGCAGGGCTGCCCCATGTCCCCACTTCTGTTTGCCCTTTATCTATAGCCGCTATGATTACGTATATTATGATCAAGTAGTATTCACGGATTCAATATATTAGCAGCTGAAATGGAAGTATTACCTTATGCAGACAACGTAGCAGTCTTCTGCAAAGATAAACCAAGCATAGCAAATGTGTTATACGTGATAGACAAATTTGGCATGGTATCAGGAGCTCGTTTGAACGCCTCAAAGACTTTAGGATTATGGTTTGGCTCGTGGGGTAACGCACCTAGTCAATATGCAGGAAATAATTGGACAAGAACTTCACCAACGTACCTCGGTGTACCGTTAGATGCGTATAGATTCAGTATAGATTAAGTGCGCGTCTCTAAGCTGAACGACAAGCCCAGACATTTGTTCCCCATCGCCTAACAACATTTGGGAGAGCTGAAGCTTGTAATACTTTTCCAGAAGCAAAGCTCTACTACGTGTTTCAACTTATTCATTTTGCAATATTTTATGTACAACGATTTCATCAGATTTTCGCAACTTTTATATGGCCTTCTACTTTTGAGCCCATGCGTCGTAACAACACTTTCCGGTCAGTTAGTGCTGGTGGGTTGGGATAAAAACATCTGTATCTCTGGGAAAGAGTTTCCTGCCTTTTCTTTTTCCGTGACAATTCCCGTCGCGTAATTCGTTAATTCTTGCAGGTGAATCTCGTAGATTGCTTCCCTGACCTAGTCATTCTTAACTTTTCCGAAAGACCGTGTTGTGAAGGTTTAAACAGAAAGTTTATTCTGCAGTTACGCTCCCGACTGCTCCCTTTTCTGTAGCATATTTGTACAGAGTGTCTCGTAAAGTATTATACAAAGATTTCCTATCTTTGTTTTTTAACCTCCATTGGACCGTTCATTGTACTCCGATATGCCAGGTCATGACGTCTTGAAACGAGTGTGCCAAAATAGTATGCGTCTCCAAGTTCTAAACCATCTTCTATAAACTACATACTAAAAACAGGGTATTTTCATTTCCTCTATTGACTGCCGCCTATGTGATGTGCCAGAAACAACAGAACACTGCTTTGTCAGTTGCAAAGATGCTATCTTGTTCTGAAATGTCTTTCAGGGGACTCTGCGAAAAAATTTGATACTAATTCTTACACTATCCGTATCTTTTGCCGACATAACTCTGATGAAGTGTCTTTCATAAGTTTTTTCTACATGGTATGCACAGTCTTTGGAAGGCGCGTATGCAAGATCGCAACGCAGAACCCCGACATTTCTTCGTGGTCACATTTCATAGAAGGCCGTCCACCTGAAAGACATTTCTGTTGAAATGGACTTCAAACCGGACTCGTACCCTATCTCGGTGAGGTGCTTGGCCTTGTCCCCTGTTGTGCATAACGCAAGTTTAAGAACTCTCGAGGTCTAATGAACTTTAATAATTACCGAGTGTTTCTTTAGTAACGCTTAAGCGCTTATTGTCGCTTTTTGATTTACCTATGTTCCATACATGAGTGCTCATTTTATGGTCCCTTTAGCGCACATTTTAGTAAATACCATTAGAGAAAAATAAGACCACCGGTGTCGCTCAGTGGTAGAATACTGGGCTGCCACCCAGCAGACCCGCGTTCTAGCCTCACTGTGTCATTGGTGCTAAGTTTTTTTTTTCTAATTTCGCGATGACCACCAGGGGGCCAGGGAGTTCGGATGTGCCTCGCATCAGCTCCGCGGAGAGTTGTTTGGTCTGGTGGAAATTGTGCAGTTACAGCAAACAACTCCCATAATCTCCTGCCTGAAGTTCTCTGGACCATCTAGACCACGACTTCAGGACTGTGAGTACGTTTTGGGGCATTTTATGGCTATTTTGGTGTCGACTGCGTCTCCGCCCAGCAAAGCCTAACGCTAGCGGTGAACAAACGCGGCGGCTCGGCGGTGGCCGACGCCCCCGGCGTTCGCTTCAGAGCCCCGTTGTGGAGACGCGACGGCAATGGAGGTGACCGTGGAGGGTACTGAAATTACCCCTGAAGAATTTAGAACCGCTGACTGGATCACGAAAGTTGGAAAACATGTTAAAGAGCTGCGTGACGCCGCTAGAGGTGACAGACAGGGACGCCAAGATGGCAACGCCCGGGCAGAAAGTGGAACCGAGCCCGGCGAAGACAGGAAGAAGACGGCGGCTGCGAACGCAGCATACAAAAAGCTGGGGCACAAGATCGCGGAGCGCTCGATTGCGTCGTACCTACCGCGGTTGCCGGCGAACGACTACAAGATAATCATTCGTCCGAAGTGCGGGCTGGCGCTCACAAAAATTCCGAACACCAGGCTCAGTGAGGCGGTGCGCATGGCAGCACGAATTCCGTGGATTAAGGGACAAGAAAAGGAAGTGTTCATTGTTAACGACAAGCAAGGCACCCTAATTTTCAGCACTCCAGACATATACACTGTCTGGAAGGTGACCAGGATTAAGTCTATCAAGATTGAAGGCAAGAGCTATGACGTCACGGCGTACCTCGCGCCGCACGAGGATAGCGGGCGGGGTGTGGTGCGCGGCATCGACCCGAGATTGTCAGTAGAGGAACTGACAGAGGCTTTCGACAACTCAAGGAACCCGCCGATACTTGGTGTTAGGAAGCTGGGGAACTCAAGTTCAGCGGTCATCATCTTCAAAAATGAGACAGTGCCCAGGTGGATGTACTGTTACGGCGTACCGCTGAAGTGCGTGCTTTATAAGAAACGATACGAGGTGTGCTACCGATGTGGCCAGCTAGGACACAGATCGGACGTGTGTATCAGCGACCATGTTCGCTGCCGGGGATGCGGAATGACAGCTCCACCCGAGGACCATGCATGTGAGCCCAAGTGTAAGCTGTGTGGCAAAGGTCATCTGACAGCAGATCGGAAATGCAAGGAAGCTTTCAGGACCCCTTATACAATAAAGAAGAGACAGTGGGAGGCCTGGCGGCGAATGGAAGGAGAAGAGCGGAAGGCGAAAGACGCCGATCCACAAACGTGCAGAATGGAAGAGATCAAAGAACGGTCCAGGAGCCGGTCGAAGCATCGAAGAGGGTCAAGAGGAAGAGCAGGTTCCTTCCCAAGACTACCGGAAAGACAGAAGGAGATCTGCCACCAATGACTGGTCCAGTAAACGAGGGGACTTCCGGCAGTGCTGTCCTCCACAGTGGGAGACCCACGTCGCCGAACCGCAAGGTGGGTTGGGGAGATAGGGCCTCCCAGGATAAACGCGATGAAGAAATGTTAACCATTAAGGAAGAGAATCGCACGCTTAAAGAGCAGCTAGCAATGATGAGTCGGCAAATAGAGAGCTTCAAATAGCTATTAAGTCGTCTAACACAACACCGGTTTCCCTACCACGAATGCCACACAATCAAAATATAAAAATGCCGGAGGAGCAGAGCGCTACTCCACCTCCAGCGAAAAAGAGGGCAAAAGAAGCGGAAAAGCCCGTAATAGAGGAGAACGTAGCGACAGTGATAGACATGAAAATAGCGCAACTGGAGGCAAACATTGAAGCCAAATCTACCCTGGACGATGAATGGCGTAAGGCCTTCGAGAAACGAATGTTCGAGATGTTTCAAAATCTGAATCAGCAGTTGCATCAGCGGGATAATAACTTACCGAGGAGCTTAAAACAGAATTCGCGAAGAGGGATCGGGCGTATGAACAGCTCGCCCAAGAAGTATTAGGCAGGCCGATGAACCACCTTAGTGGCAATCATGGCTCACAGATTCAGTAAGAACACCGTTTGGCAATGGAACTGCAGAGGCTTCACGCGCAAGCGTGCGGTTCTGCAGGAATTCCTGAGGAAAGGGGATCGACCGGATGTTATAGCTTTACAGGAATGTGGGAGAAAGGCGACGTTGCCGGGTTATAAATCCTATGTAAGCGAAGGCACGAGTACGCAGGTGGCCACCCTGGTCAGGCGAAACGTTACGGCGGTGCAGCATGACATTGGTAATGCACACATCGACCATGTTCTCATAGAACTAATACCCCAAAAAAAGAAAAACGCTAGCTTGTTCGTATTAAATATATACAGCTCTCCGAGACAAAGGCGATGCGACTTTGGGGATCTCTTCGCTTCTACGCGTCGTAAAAGTAAGAACAACCCATTGCTGATCGTCGGTGACTTTAACGCTCACCACACGGCATGGGGATATAAGCAGGCTTCAATTAAGGGCAGGAAATTGTGGGATGACATGCAAACTCATAATCTGGACTTGATAACCGACTCGTTGCAGCCAATGAGGAAGGGAAATAGTGTCGCGGTTGATACCACACCCGAGCTTACCCTGACGGGGAGCGGCACTAGTGCCACGTGGTGCAACACAAACGAGGACCTAGGCAGTGATCACATGATCATAGAAATAGTGGTAGAGGGAGGCCCGGCAACACCTCGGAAACGAAGGGTAGAGGCCGTAAATTGGGACTCTTTCAGGGACCTCAGGGGCGACCCGACTCCCATTTCCGACATTGCCGAGTGGTGTGATGGGGTGTTACGTACTATTAAGGAAGCCACTGAAGTGGTGGAAACCGAAGAGAACAACGAAGTGGTAGACACGAGATTAGTAAATCTTTGGAAGAAAAAGAAAGCTTTGGAAAACCGACTCCAACAGAGGAGATGGGATCGGAGTATCAGGAAACAAATAGCAGCTTTAAACAGGCAAATTGAAGAGCACGCCATCACGCTCACGAAGCAAAGGTGGGGGAACGTCTGTCAGGAGATGGATAGAAATATAAGTACGTCCGGGACGTGGCGACTTCTTCGTCACCTTTTAGATCCGGAGAGCACGAAGACAGCGTCTAAACAACAATTGGAACGAATGGCGCACCTATTTGAAGGTACTAGGAAGGAACTCTTAGAAGAAGTTCGGAGCAGATACATTAATCCCGCCGGATCCGAACCTCTCCCAGATTATGGAGGGCGGGAAAACGCAGCCTTACGCCCCTATCTCCCTGGCTGAGGTGCGAGCGGAGATTAATCGGCTAAGGACTAGATCAGCGGCAGGGCCGGACAGAGTGACTAACAAAATGCTCCGTAATTTAGACGATAGGTCCATCGCTAACCTAGCAACGTACATGCAGGAGTGTTGGGAAAAAGGGACGATACCGCAGGTGTGGAAACTCGCAAATGTAATTTTCATTCCTAAACCGGGTAAAAAACTCCGTTTCGAGAATCTTAGGCCGATATCGTTAACGTCTTGCGTAGGTAAGCTCATGGAGCATGTCGTTCAGACGCGGCTCAATAGGTACATGGAAGACAATGGTATGTATCCGGACACCATGATCGGTTTTCGACCCCGACTATCAGCGTGCGACGTGATGCTACAGCTCAAGGACCAAATTATGGACAAGCCAACGCGAGACACAAAAGTTATCGTGGGTTTAGATGTGGCAAAAGCATTTGACAACGTGAGGCACGTATCAATTTTGGAGAATCTGAGCTCCCTGAACGTCGGAAAGCGACTTTATGATTACGTCAAGGACTTCCTTTCGAACAGGACAGCCACTTTAAAAATCGGGGAAGAATTTATCGAGGACATTAAATTAGGCAACAGGGGGACACCTCAGGGCTCGGTGTTATCACCCACCCTTTTCAACATTGTGATTGAAACTGCCTGAACAGTTAAAGGATATTGAGAATTTAAATCACACCATTTACGCGGATGACATAACATTATGGATGAACAAGGGCAGTGACGGCCAAATTGAAGGCTCTCTGCAAATCGCCATTGATAAAATCGTGGAGTACCTGGAGCCCAAAGGACTTAAATGCTCGACCGAAAAGTCGGAAGCACTCTTCCTCATGCCCGCCGGAAAACGGCGGCTCCACAACAGGCTTGAAGTGGACATCCACTTGTATGTTAACGGCGCAGAGATCCCCGCGGTCGACAGTATCCGTGTCCTTGGACTAAGGATTCAGGCGAACCGTAAGAATTCTCAAACTCTTGCTAGGTTGGAAGCCAGTTCTAATCAGACATGTCGTCTCATCAGACGAATAGCAAACAGGCATGCTGGGATGAAGGAGGCGAACCTTCTTAGATTAGTGCAGACCTTCATAATAAGTAGGATAGTGTACGTGGCACCTTATTTAAAATTAAACCAAGCGGAGCGGGGCAAACTCGACACCATTATCAGGAAAAGTGTGAAAGTCGCGCTCGGACTTCCCCCAAACACGTCAACTGACAGACTTATGAAGTTGGGGGTATCTAACACACTCGATGAGCTAATTGAGGCTACTGTGACTGCACAACATCAAAGACTACTCGGATCTAAAACGGGGAGAGCAATATTAAAGAGATTGGGCTATGAGCCCACGCGTGAGCAAGCGCGTTCAAAAGACATACCGATACAGATCAGGGACAGGATAAAGATACCTCCGCTACCCAGAAATATGAACCCTAACTTTCACGAAGGCAGGCGTAAAGCCAGGGCAGAGGCATTACAATCTAGGTACACTGGTCGACATGACGTCGCGTATACAGACGCTGCGGAATAAAAGCAAAGCGGCACACACGGCAGTGGTGGTCAGGGGAGATGGTGGCCTAATTGCGTGCTGCACAGTACTTGGTGTCGAGACTGTAGAGGCCGAGGAAGTGGCCATAGCTTTGGCCATCAGCCAAAAGGGGATCAGGGTGGTCATCAGCGACTCCAAAAACGCTGTGAGAAATTACGAATCGGGAAGGGTGACGGAGACTGCCGTCCGTATATTAAACATGGTAGGAGTACCCAAAGAGCAGATTCTGCTTGTCTGGTCTCCAGCTCACCAAGGACTTAGAGGGAACGAGGAGGCTCATTCCGTCGCCCGAGGTCTCACCTACCGGTCGACCCCTGGAACCTCCCAAGTTACCGAACAAAGAAGCGAGTATATGCGCACATACCATGAAATCGTCGCACACTACAGGCTGAATCGGCAAGTATACCCAGAGCGGACAACTCACTAAGTAAGAAAACGAGATTTTGTGGCTGTTAAGGCGTTTAATAGCCGGTCCACAGCGAGCAAGCACAATGGCGACAGTAACGGCCAAGCACGGGCTCTCAGTGCGAGCGGCGTCCTTGTTGGGTAGCCCCACTAGAAGGTACTCAAGAGTTCGACCCATTTCATAGTTCGGAGGCTTCGCTACAATTACCCCGGGGTCGAAGAGGGAGCCGCCTGGCGACCTAACAGCTTGTTATTATGAGCGGGTCATAATAAGCCTTCAGGCGCTCCACGTTGACGATGTCTCGCCCACGGCGGCGCATGTCCGAAGATTGTTCAACGGGTTCGATCAGATAGTTGACGGGTGAGGTGCGCTCGATGACACGGTAGGGGCCTTCGTATTTGGGACGTAGTTTGGAAGAGAGGCCAGCGGCAGAGGTCGGGATCGAGAGCCATACAAGCGCACCAGGAAGGAACGTGGGCTCAGAAGTGGTGCTGGCATCACGGATACTCTTCTGCCGCTCTTGCTCTTGCGTCGTAAAAGTCTTGGCAAGCTCGCGACACTCTTCAGCAAGCCTGGCTGTCTCGGAAATAGGTGTACACTCAGATGGATCCGGCGTGTACGGGAGTATCGTGTCCATGGTGTGCGACGGGTGCCTTCCGTACAGCAAGTAGAAAGGTGAAAAACCAGTCGTGCTCTGAGGGGCGGTGTTGTAGGCGTAGGTGACGAAGGGCAGTATATTATCCCAATTAGTGTGGTTGGCAGCGACGTACATAGAAAGCATGTCGCCGAGGGTGCGGTTAAAGCGTTCGGTGAGGCCATTCGTCTGTGGGTGGTAAGCAGTAGTTTTGCGGTGGACAGAATGGCACTCCGTCAGAATGGCTTCGACGACTTCCGACAAGAAGACACGGCCTCGATCGCTGAGAAGCTCTTGGGGTGGTCCGTGGCGCAGTATAAATCGATGCAGCAGGAAGGACGCAACATCGCGCGCAGCAGCCGCAGGGAGAGCGGCGGTTTCGGCGTATCGCGTTAAATGGTCAACGGCAACGATGGCCCAGCGGTTACCAGCCGACGTCAGAGGAAGTGGTCCATACAAATCGATACCTACGCGCCCAAAGGGACGGTCAGGGCAAGGTAACGGTTGTAGACTGGCGTGCGACATGTGAGCTGACGGTTTACGGCGTTGGCAAGTGAGGCAAGAGCGAACGAACTGCTGCACATAGCGGTACATCCCGCGCCAGAAGTAGCGTTGTCGAATGCGATGGTAGGTTTTGAATACCCCAGAGTGCGCGCATTGCGGATCAGAATGGAAGGATTCACATATCTCTGACCGCAGACTGCGGGGTATCACGAGTAACCACTGCCGGCCGTCGGCGTCGTAATTGCGTCGGTGTAGAAGGCCGTCACGAATGGCGAAATGGCGAGCTTGACGACGCAATGCACGCGTGGATGGCGTTGCGGATGGATCAGAGAGCAAGTCGATCAGCGGGCCGATCCAATTATCCTTTCGCTGTTCGGTAGCGATTATGTCAACGTCAATGGCAGAAACAGCAGCCGAGGATACTGAGCAGAGCACATCACCTTCAGGCAGAGGGGAGCGCGAGAGGGCGTCGGCATCAGCATGCTGGCGTCCATTGCGGTACAGCACGCGGATGTCGTAGTCTTGTAAACGAAGAGCCCAACGGGCGAGACGGCCTGAGGGATCCTTCAATGATGAAAGCCAGCATAGTGCATGATGGTCGGTGACGACATCGAATGGGCGACCATACAAATACGGTCGAAACTTTGTAAGAGCCCAGACGATCGCCAGGCACTCTTTCTCCGTGACGGTGTAGTTTGTCTCAGCTCTCGTGAGCGTACGGCTTGCATATGCTACGACATATTCAGGGAATCCGGGTTTGCGCTGCGCCAGGACAGCGCCGAGGCCTACACCGCTGGCGTCTGTGTGCACCTCCGTCGGGGCCGTAGGGTCGTAGTGGCGTAGAATGGGAGGAGATGTCAACACATGGCGGAGCTTCGCGAACGCGTCGTCGCACTCAGACGACCACGAATTGAGGGACCCGTTACTTCCAAGGAGCTTCGTCAGCGGTGATATGATCGTGGCAAAGTTTCGTATGAAGCGTCGGAAGTACGAGCACAGGCCCACGAAACTACGCAGTTCTTTGACGGACGCAGGTTTGGGGAATTCGGCCACGGCCCGAAGCTTGGCTGGGTCAGGAAGAATGCCATCCTTGGACACGACGTACCCAAGGATGGTGAGTTGCCGTGCTGCAAAGCGGCACTTCTTCAGATTTAGTTGCAAGCCGGCATTGCTGACACGTGCAAAAACTTCTTTCAGACGTTGGAGGTGCGTAGAGAAATCTGGAGCGAACACACAACGTCATCGAGGTAACACAAGCACGTGTGCCATTTCAAGTTGCGCAGAACGGTGTCCATCATGCGCTCAAAGGTCGCAGGTGCATTACATAGACCAAACGGCATGACGTTGAATTCGTACAAGCCGTCGGGTGTGATGAACGCAGTCTTCGGTCGAGCGTCATCAGCCATGGGTACTTGCCAGTACCCCGAGCGCAGATCGAGAGAAGAAAAAAATTCGGCTCCGTGAAGGCTGTCAATTGCGTCATCGATGCGCGGCAGTGGGTAAACATCCTTGCGAGTGATCTTATTGAGCCGTCTGTAGTCTACACAGAACCGCGCAGAACCATCTTTCTTCGCAACAAGAACAACAGGAGACGCCCATGGACTGTCCGAGGGCCGAATAACGTCGCGTCTGAGCATATCATCAACCTGCTCGTTAATTTCCCGACGTTCAGCAGGCGACACGCGGTAGGGACGTTGCCGTAATGGTGGATGGGCACCAGTGTCGATACGATGCGTAACAGCGGACGCACGACCGAGAGAACTTCGCCCGACATCGAAAGAAGAACGATATTCTCGCAACAGGTTCAGAAGCTGGGAACGCTGTACCGACGTGAGGTTGTCATCAATGCAAGGGCCAAATACATCAGGAGATGACGAATCAGAAGTGGAAACAGCACTGATGGTACGCAAATTGGGACAACGCGAGTCATCAGGTACGTCCAGGACTTGTGCGTTATCCACTGGTTCCACTCTGCCGAGACATTCCCCTCGAACCAAGGTAACAGTGTACGGGGATGGGTTGGTCACGAAAATAGAGGCGTTGCCCTGGGTGATTTGCACGGTCGCGAAAGGTACTAGCAACCCTTTCCTTCGGCAAGCACGGTCGGATGGCGAAACGAGTGCAATTGTGTCGGAGAGTCCAGCGCAGTAGACAGATACACCCATCGTGGAGCTTGGAGGCACTATGGTATCGTCTTTCACGAGAATCTTGCTCACTTTCGAAGAACTGTCTTCCGGCGTCAAATGCGAGAAGGGGGAGAGTTCAATTTCGGCGGCGGCACAATGGATGACGGCGTCGTTGCGGGAGAGAAAATCCCACCCCAGGATGACGTCATGAGAGCATGCGGGAATGATGATGAATTGGGCGACATACAGAACGTCCTGAACGACAACGCGAGCTGTGCACCCTGCTGTAGGATGGATACGATGCAAACCGGCGGTACGAAGGGACAATCCAGAAATTGGCGTCGTCACTTTACGAAGCAAGCGGCAAAATTTTTCGTCCATAACGGATACTGCAGCTCCTGTGTCAATAAGAGCAGATGCGTGAACACCGTCCACAAGCACGTCAATGACATTAGATGGGCGGCTCTGAGGGCTTTCACAATGCGATAGCATCGCAGTCCTTGCCTCGGGGACTGCGACGACTAGTTTTCCCGCTCGTGAGCAGCTGAACTTGGCCGCATGGGGGACGGGGAACGACGTCGTGGAGACGGTGACCTACGAGAAGATGAAGCTAGGCGAGTTGGCGGTGGCATAGACGGCGTTTCCTCGTGATAGGTACGCCTAATCTGGCCAGCAACAGGCGACGAGATATGGGGCGTCTGTACGCGAGTGCAATAACGTGCTACGTGGCCGGCGTAACCGCAGGCAAAGCAAATGGGCCGGTTGTCGGATGTGCGCCATCGGTTCGCCGGGGTAGGTCTTGTCCATGACGCAAGAGCCGATGGACGGAACGGTGGCTGGAAAGGCTGCAGGGGGTGCTGGAGCTGAGTCTGAGAGGTCACGTCAACATACGTAGCCGGCATACCCGCTGCAAAGGATGGAGGTCGTGCGGCAGCTTCGGCGTAAGTCAGTGGGGCGGGCGCTTGAACGACTGGAGGCGGCCTGGCGACCACTTGGGCGTAACTTGGGGGTACAGGAGCCGGAAGCTGTTGTGGGTGGTACGCAGGCATAACCTCCGCTATTTCCTGCTCAATCGCTCGGCGGATGGGGGGGAAAATGGTAGTGGCCGATTGTTGAGCAGCCGGTGGGTGGGCGAAGGGCAGGAGAGAGAACTGCCGTGCGATTTCCTCACGTATGAAGGACTTGAGGTCTGCCAGCAGTGCCACCTGGTCACAGCTCGCCTCCAAGCCTGCAAGCCCTGCATCTCGTGGTGTGGAGCGACGGGTCATCGAACGCTGCCGGCGGAGCTCCTCGTAGCTCTGGCACAGCGTGATGACCTCAGCTACTGTGCCTGGGTTTTTGGCCAGCAGCATCGTGAAGGCATCATCGGCAATGCCCTTCATGACGTTCCGGATCTTGTCTGATTCGGACATGCTGTCGTTGCATTTCTTGCATAGGTCCAAGACGTCTTCAATGTAGCTGGTGAATGATTCACCGGCCTGCTGAGCGCGTTCGCGTAAGCGCTGCTCGGCTTGCAGCTTACGAACGGCAGGGCGGCCAAAAACGTTGGTGATAGCGGTCTTAAAATCGGGCCAGGTTGCGAAATCAGACGCGTGGTTGTTATACCACATGCCGGCCACACCCGCGAGGTAGAAAACCAGGTTGCCGAGTTTACCTGCCTCGTCCCAATGATTGGGGACGCTGACGCGTTCGTACATGACGAGCCAGTCCTCGACGTCGGTGCCATCCGCGCCGGTGAAGACAGGTGGGTCGCGGATGCGGGGGACACCGGAACATGGCGTCGGCGCAGGAGGAAGCGTTTGCTGGGCGGCGTCTTGTTGCATGGTTGAAGGCACGGTACGGGATCTAAGCTCCAAGGGCATCGAATGTGAACCGAAGATGTTTGAAGGGCACAGCACTCTCCACCAAAATGTTAAGGCGTTTAATAGCCGGTCCACAGCGAGCAAGCACAATGGCGACAGTAACGGCCAAGCACGGGCTCTCAGTGCGAGCGGCGTCCTTGTTGGGTAGCCCCACTAGAAGGTACTCAAGAGTTCGACCCATTTCATAGTTCGGAGGCTTCGCTACATGGCGAAAGTTACAGACCGGGTTTTTCCAAACCCCGCACTTTACAGCAAGTGGCACCCCGCAGTTTTCCAGTCCCAGTGTAAATTTTGTGATGACGTAGCGAATTTGGTCCACATGGTGTGGACATGTCCAAGTCAAAATGATGGTTCTCGCACTGTAGAATCCTGGGAGGCCCTGCTCTGCAGCCCAGATCCCAACGTCCAGCGCGACATCATCAGTCAAGCCCTTGCTGCTGCCGCGTCCCAAGGGATTCCGGCCGACAGCTAGGGGCAACGGGCCATGCCTGAGCAACTGACTGACCTTTTAATAAAGTTTTCTCTCTCTCTCTCTCTTCTAATTTCGCATGATGTAGTTGCGGACAGTGGTCGTAGTGGCAGACAACAGCGCGTGGCCTCAGTTGTGATCTCATAACACCTTGTGCTTTAAAATTACGCCGTGAAAGAGTAGGCGCTCATCCCACGTCATAAAATTTAAAAAGGGCCACACTCCTTCTTCGGCGAATGGCGTTCTATGGTGGGCACCTTGTTGCGCTAGGACTTTCCCAGTAGCATTCCATATAGAGTTAATCCTGTAGGTGCACGCCCAGCACCTGCCATTCCGAAAAGCTTCCGTATTTTCTCCGGGTACGTCCCAGGTTATACCTGATTGTCTAGCAAATTGTATAAGCGATCGCTTTCTATAGACCTCACGTCACTTTTTTCTTAGATCCTCGATATGGCCTAATCTAACTTTTAAAAAGCAGTTAACTACAGTAAAAACAATAAAATCTCGAATACTTTAAAACTGTTACATTCACTTGCCTCCCATTCCTATGAAGAAGCGACCCATTATTCTTTTCTTCTCGTGATTGCTATACAGGCAGACTACCTGGCAATAATTCGAAGTCTACAGAACCGAATTGCACCTATCTTACCACTAATGATTTTAGTCCCACAAGTGTGTCATTGTTTTCTGTAAGGTACATAAAAACGCGAGGCCTGTGTGGTAGGCGCAGTACAGTCACAGCGAAAGCTAGAAGGGCGGCCTTTCAGAGCCTTTTCAAAACCCTCACTGGGTAACTACTGCAAGAACACTTGCTTGGTACACACGCTAAGGCATTAATAGTAAGCTTTCGGGTAGTTGGCCAGCATTCGCTATGCTGTGTTTCGTCATTCTTCTGAGAAGCGTGGTATGCGCTAAACACTTGCAAGGAATTTTGTGCCAATTGTCTATGCAGCTGCTGATGACGAAGAGGAATTATGGCTGAAGTGGGTATGCACCATGGTTCACAGGGGAACAAGAACAAGCATTTTTAATGCGTTGGAGCGTCGGAAGGCCCGCTCATTCAGCTATTCGCAGTATGCGACGACTGGTTGTTCTTTAGCTGTTTTACGCTTTATAGGTCACATTAACGTGATTGCTTTCCCGACATCGAGTCTGCCAAAGGCAAGTTTGACAACACGTTACAAGCACTGGCGTAACTCAGTGGTGGAATATTGGGTCGGTGCCCAGTGGACCCGGATTCAAGCCCCACTGGGTCTTTGGTGCAAGTTTTTTTTTAAATTGTCGCGCGATGTAGTTGCGGACATCGGTGGTGGCGGCGGCGGACAACACGCAACTGCGCTTGACCCGAAAATAGATCTCATGACAGTAAACAGATACCGCTCTATCTTCTAGTGCCTTTGACGTCTGGTTCATATATTTGTGATCTTCTTTTTAGTATGGCAAGCCACAGAAATGTAACACATAATGTTATCTGAGCGACGGAACAACACCGTGGAGCCTATGGAATACCCGGAGCCCTTGTAGTCTTCGCAACGCACGCTTAGGTGGGGGAAGACGCCTTTAACTGCGTTTCTGTGTCATTTCCTCCAGTACGTGCATCTAGCCTGCTAGGTTTAGATGTACGTCGAGAAACGTAGGATAATCGTAAGTGAAAAATATCTCTGACGTACTTACACAAAATGTGTGAATGCAGGAGCTTGTTAATCTTCATTCGCTACCTGCCGACAAGTAGCGTCTTAGGAACAATCAAGCATGTATTTTAGAAAAAGAAAAAATGGCTGAACATCACTGCAAAAAACTACAAGTGTTTCTGCGCTAACAATAAAAACTACAAAAATGCATTAAGAAATGAAGCCCTGACGTTGGTCATCCTGTAGTGACTGCGTTTGTGCATCGTTTCTGCCTTCTCTTCTTTGTATTGATGCCCGTGCCCACTGTGAGGTAGTGTAATCAGAAAAGTAGAAATAGCCGTTGTGAGGTTTGGTCTTGCGAGCATTCCATTCTATTATACTCCACTTATTACATCGCCACGGTGTTTGTTCTGAGTGATAGAACTAGGCAAAAAAAAACTACTCAGCTGGTTATGCGAAATAAATGTAGCATGCTCGTTATTTTCTCCCGTCGGACTTGAGGAGCAAGTTTTATTTGCATCCGGGTATTGATTTTACGCAACACACTCTTTGAGCAGATAAGACTTTCTATGTACATGTGTCATGGACGGAGCGGACAGCCGCCCGAGAAGCCGAACTGCAGACGAGGCTCCTTGCGAATGCCTTGCCGAGAACCACTGTGGTCGGGTCCGTGCCGTTTTGCGATGAGTATGTCTTGATGATTGAAGGCATCTTCGAATAAGTTAAGGCTTTTATGGCAGGCATCGAGTAAGGGACGGTAACACGTGACACCGCTATAGCAGGATTGTGACGAACTCTGCAAGAAAGGAGAGGAGAAGCGAGAATGCATTTAACATAGGAGAGTACATCACAAGCCATCAGAGATCATTTGTAATATGCACGGAACTATGCAGAGCATATTTTCAAGCTTGATGGTTGACTTCGGATATAGAGAAGTGTTTAGTGTCGACACTATTTGGAGCAATGGGCGAAAAGAATAGTTTCATTGTGAGGCTATTTTGCCCCAAAACCATGATATCTTCATAAAAAAGGGGGATGTGGAGGGATACGGTATCTTTTATCAGCTGGGGTTCGTTGCTTTGCACCTAAATTGAGCAAACAGGTCTCTAGCTTTCCGAATCCATCCTGATGCAGCCACCGTTGTAGGGGTTCAATTCCGAGACCTTTGCGCCAGCAGTACAGCACCGAAACCACTAGACCACCATGCAGGTTGACAGAACAGTTTAGAGCAGAGACCTCTTACGACATCACAGTAGCCCCAACCGTCGAAAATCATCTCCCGTACGTACGTTATTATTAGACACTGACAAACGTGGCGTGCTTGGCTTTGCATTAAGTGCAGTATGAAAATTAATTACGTCAGTTCTACTAAGGATGCTGAAAGTGAGAACAAGATTTAGCTTACGCTGAAGCTTCTCATATGGACGTGCGAAGCTCTTTTCTTTCCGGTCACCAGAGGCATACGCAGAAACATTGAGAACTATAGTGTTCGTGTGCTTGACACTCGATATTGCAGCAGAATGTGCAAAGTTGACCTTAATATAATGAAAACTCTACTAAGCATAGCAGAATTGTTCGTCGAATTGGATGCCTAAAAACTGAAACGTTAGGAGTTCTATTATATACAAACAATATATTAATATAGCTTGACAAAAGATGAGGGTGGCTCAGCTGTCAGGACAGTTAATGAAAATAAAGTGGCTGACTTCACCGCAGGGATGTAAGCGGCTGGAATTGTCGCGATACTTGAAGGATGACATCTCAATGACGCAGCTTACTTTCTACGTGGGTTCTAAGAAGAACATGAATAAGTTCCAATGGATTGGCTCTGTTAAGCCAGTTCCTACTTTTTCGATATTGTTCTCAGTCTGACAGTCCCTATTGCTCTCCTGGGCTTCGCACTCCACCCGTAACGACCCGGAGGCTCCCGTCCATCTGGAGAAACACGTGAAGCGAATTTCGAGGCGCGCTGCACCATACCCACCACGACACGGAACATCACCGCCAGATGCACTCGATGCTGCACCTATGGCGGCGGCGGCAAGTACTACTCCTACAGACTCTGTAGAGAGAACTACAGATCATGTCCCTGTAAACAAGCAACTTCACAATGAGCAGGACAGCTCTGATGTTTCGGAGGAAAGTTGAGAGAATATGGAGCAAGTGACCTTCACGGTTGTGTCCTGCAAGACAAAAAAAAATGTATTGGCGTTCCTGTCGTTTTCCGACCTACCGAAAAAGGATGAAGCTTGTGGAAGGTCAACGCTAACATTGTGACATCAGCGGTTGTAACGTCGGCTCAAGAGAAAGTCCTCAACCATCGCTTCCACAAGGATGAAAGCTTGGTGGTTACTGTGCCAATCCTGCCTGCTGCAAACCGTTTGCTCACTGTGACTGAACTGGTTGGTGTGGCTGTAGAAGCCCGAGTTGCGTACTCGTACAAGGCTAACTATAGAAAAATACAAGATGTCTCTCTGAGCTACTCAAATGAAGAACTACAAGACTATCTACGGGATCAAGGTGTCGTTTCAGTGA
>NW_023611916.1:0-73309 GCF_013339725.1 Rhipicephalus microplus | reverse complement strand
AACAAAGTGACGCTTATTCAATCCAACGTGCCGGCCAATATACACAACAGCAAAATATGTATTGCATGAATAAATGATATGCATCATGAATACATTTGTATGCATTATTCATTAATATACTTGCCTACATGTTGGAGCAGTTAGTTGCAATTTATTTTTTTTTTCTCTTCACAGACATACTAGCACACCACTACCTCCTCTAACATGGTAAGCATCTACGATATGTGCAATGTAAATATTGCATGCACTTATTCTTAATAAATGAATCCTCATTGCCTTGTCCAGTGATTTTGCAAGTACTTAACACTACATAATCATGTTGCAGACTATTGCCAAACAGCAGCAGTAGGAGCAGGACGGATGAATTCAGCAGGTATGTAGGATGGCTATGTTTTTGAATTTCATTTCTTCAGATTTGATTGCCAATCAACCTTGTTCATCAATGTCAATAGTGTTTTTCGGTGATACAGTTACTGCCCACAGGTGCCACTACATGTTCACATTGTTATTTCTACATACATAGAGGCTAACGCAGCTAATGTGCAACAAGAAACATTGGGAAATGCATAAGAAACATCCAGAAGGGTCATTATCAAATGATTTGAAACCCAGTTAGGTATACTTAAGACAACAAGTAGACAAATGTGAGGACAGACCGAACATGAACACAGAACAGAATGTGTGTTCATATTCTGTTCTGTGTTCATGAACAGTCAGGGCAACATGTAAGCTTCAATTGAAATTGGCATATGTATAGCGCAAGAAAGCAGGTGCCAGGTCAAGACGGGCAGTAATAAATGCTACAGATCTTTTCTGATATCAAGGCGACAGCTTCGGTATTTGTCCATACCAAGCTTATGGTAAACACCCATAAAACGCTGTACTATAATGTACCATAGCATAAAGAACCCAACTTTTTAAGACTGAACTTAGGTACGGTCCTTGACTAACTTTTTAGAAAGGCTTCTCATTAAACAAGGTGCTGGTTACTCATTTACATATTCAAGATTGTCATGTGTTTTTGTAATGCTGCCGTATTGTCACTCTTACTGAACATGAAGCATTTTTCCTTTGAGTGTTATGCACAGCCATCCAGTTATCTGGAATGACTACTTCTCATCTGGTAAGTTTTCCACTGCTCTTGTGATCTCGTTACGCAGAATATCTTAACTATCGAGGTTTATGTGCCTGTGCTTTGCTTCAGCCACCATTACCACGCTTAAATGTCCGACAGCATGACTACAAGTTGTGATGGGCAAAAAGCACACACGACAGCATAAGTTGCATTAAACAGCTCATCACGAGAAACGGAAATGGGGAGTTTGTTTAAAAAGTTTATTTTTTGGACACACACAACATTGTGGCCAACACCTCCTGCTTATGTAATACTGTTTTTATTTTCAGAACTTTCAGAGGATAGCCTCTCCCTTGCATTGACACCACCTGCCTCACCAGCCACACCGCTGATCACACCCACGTGTCCACAGCTTTGGCGCAGACCCCAAAGCTACTCAGTGCTCCAGATACGTGTAAGCATATTCACTAAATGTCGCATTGTATCACCATAGCTATTAGTACCGCAGTTTGAAAGATGCCAGAACACAAATTACCGTAAATGTCAAAAACTATTCCACACAGTTGAGTCGGGCAGCCACAATATGGTGGCATGCCTACTGCCATGCTTTCATGCTTTAAGCTTACTCTTAACACTTCAGGACTTCAATATAAAGTAATTGTATGCAAAGATGTAAGTATTGAAAAAAAAATATTTTGCGAGCACCGGTGATTTGTGCAAGCATTAATTTTTGTGTTGAAGTGTAACTAAGCAATCATACAGGTCATATGTAACGGTTAAAGCAAAGAGTCATTAATCCATATCGTAAAACTTCACTTTAGAAAATGCTATGTAAGCTAAGAAAGCCACATAGGCGAAAAAAAAAAAAGGCAACAGACGAAGCACAACTACTTGCGAATGGCTCTGTATGGTGCTTGCAAATAAAGAAAGTTAGCTTGCACGTAAATTTTTTATTGCTGACCCACAAGTAATACAGGATGATTTTTCTGGTTTGCATGTGACATGTATTGAATCGCACCAAGAAAACTAATCTTGCTTTTTTAGCTCCTGCTAGTCGTAGTGGTCCTTCCACAGTGCCTTCAGCGCATAAAGAGGCCACTGCAAGACAGTCGGAGGGCCCCACAGCAGGAACACAAACACCGAAGCCAGCCCGTAGAAAACAAGCCTCTGCATACACCCCAAGAAAAAAAACAATGAATGCCCAACCTTGTCACCCGTCGTAACAAGTACCGAACAGCATTGGCACGAATCAGACGCAAACGTCAAGCAAAAAATGTCACCTGTATTGAGGAACTGAACAGAATTGAGGCCCATGTACCAAGAGACCTTTTTGAATTGGTGATAGTTCAAACTCGACTCTGCTTTTTCCCAAAATTCAAAAAGCAATGGTAAAAAAAAACGAAACAATTTGGTCTGAACTTATTTTTATTTATTGCCATAGACACAATTCAGTCGATAACAAAAGATTGGTCAGTTCAAGACAGGGCATGCTGTGTGATGTTTGAGCCTTGAAACAAAATTTGATGTAAGACTGGTCCAAGGACATTGCGATTGGTTTACAGATGATGGAAATAGCAGAACTTCTCGTGTGGCAAACACAGCACTTGCTGTAGCTGTGTGTGGTATATCGAAAGGTTAGATGCAGCCAGTGGCCTTTGCCGTGTCTCACAATGAAGCTACAGCCCTTGCAATGCGACAGCTTTTGCTCGACCTAATTCAACAGCTTGAAACAAAAGGTCACTTGGTAAAAGCTGTGATCTGTGATCAGGCCTCAAACAATGTGAGTCTGTTGAAAATGCTTCTCCATTCTTTACATGAATCCTTTTTTATGGTCAACAAGAGAAAAGTATACTTCATGTTTGACACCACACACATGATCAAATGCACACGAAACAATTTGAGGAGACTAAAACTTACAATTGGATCACAGATTGTAGACTGGAAACACATTTAAATCTGCTACAAAAAAACACGTCACACACATCTGGCACCAACAAATATACGAAACATTTGAAGAGTAGATTGGCAAAAAAACTCTGGTAGCAACACATCTACAGGATGCCCTTCGCTGACATGAGAGTGAAGTTTGCAACTCAGGTTTTCAGCGAATCTGTTTCTGTTTCATTACTCACTCTCATGGACATTGGAGAGCTTCCCATAGATGCAAAAGCTACAGAAGAATTCATAGAGAGAATGGACAAGCTTTTTGACAGCCTCAACAGTTCAGCAGTGAAAAAACTGGACAACGAATTGAGGCATGCCATGTCACATGGCTCTGAACACCACACCTTCCTTAAGCAGTGTATAACTTGGATGCTGGCTGGCACCTCTGTGGGCCTCAGGACAAACAGCCACACACGATCAAGAAATGGCGAATCACAATGAAAGCCCTGCTTCTGCTGTGGCAAGATCTAAAAAAAAATTCGGCTTCTGCTTACACGACACTTGCAACATAACCCATTGGAAAACTTCTTTGCACCCGTTCGTCAAAAGCATGGTTGCAACGAAGCAGCCAGTGTTATCAATTCACAGCAGCCTTAAAACATATTTGGATTGGAAAGCTTTTCCAACTATCTCCGCAGCGAAACTGCGAAGCGACAACAAATGCGTTCCTCATCAACATCGAGGTGGGTACGGCATTTGTGTCACTAAGCAGCACACCTACTGTCTGCCAGAGCACACAGCATGACTTATTGTTACCAAGCGCAGGCACCTTCACAACAATCCAATGACATGATATATGAGAATGTCATATATCGTGTCACTGGAACCCTTGCAAAGGACTTTCTTAATTTGAGACATACTGACTGCACATGCCATGACACATTATTAGACAAAGATAGGGGACCTCTTTCAGGCAAAAATCAATTCTTTGCATTCCCCAAGAAAGCCAGTGTTCCGGAGCACCTCTTCAGTGTCATTTCAACAGCCACTGAAGAGTGCATATGCTACACAAAGGAATTAGACAGCTACTTCGTACAAGAAGTCCACTTCAGTATACGTTGCACCAATGTATGCAGGCATCTCGCTGAGGTGATGCCAAGGAAGCCTGACCTTCCGCTCACCAGGCCGCAATAACACTTTTGTAAACATGTTTTGCAGCAAAAGGCTTATTCGGAACATACCATTTATCAACAAAAACACAGACAGAGGATCAAGAAAAAGTGCCAATGCAACAAGAGAATTGACAAATTAAATTAGAAATGTTAGGTCCTAAATCACCAGTACTGTATAGAGTCCCACTGTAGAAGCTTTGGCTCCCTTAAATAGTTCAATTACAGGCCACAATTTCACTAATTGACCCTAAAGTTCCCCTTTACACTTCACTATTGCTCCGTTGTCTTTCTTTCCTTCTTTTGCCCTTTGTATAATTAGCATAATAATAATAATTACTGTGCATTTCACATGCTGATTTGATTCATTGATATGTGGGATTTAACGCCACAAAACCACCATACGATTACGAGAGACGCCATAGCAGAGGGCTGCGAATATTTTGACAACCTGGGATTCTGTAACGTGCACCCAAATCTGAGCACACGGGCCTACAGCATTTTCGCCTCCATCGAAAATGCAGCTGCCGCAGCCGGGATTCGAACCCGCGATTTGCGGGTCAGCAGCAGAGTACCTTAGCCACTAGACCACCGCGGCAGGGAAGATTTCACATGGCAAAACTACAGTACGATTACGAGACTCGTCCTAGTAGAAGACTCCTGGTTATTTTCAACCACCTTTGGTTTTTCTAAAAAGCACATAAATGTAAGCACACAGGTGTCTTGTGTTTCCCCAATAGAAATGCAACCACTGTGGCTGTCCTTGAACTTAGAAGTGCTGCAAAGCTTACATGGCTGGTCAATATGTGTAGTTAGCAGTGTATACATTGAAATGCTTCAGCGATTTGCTCTTCAGTAGTTGCATACATCAATTAGCAAACAAAAACAAAAGGAGTGTGCAGATGTGTTGTTGACGACAAAGATATTTTTAATGAACACTTCTTAGTTTATTTCGTTTAGTTTGCTTTTGTGTATGTTTTACTTACATTTACCTTTATTGCTGTGGCACCTCTACCTTTACCGTATTTAGTATTTTACAAAATGCAACTATACAGTCTGCAGTGTTGATTCTTTGTATGTATATCTGCAACATTACATGCATCAGTGCGTTATCTAAGGCTAGCAAAAAAGTGCACCACGACATACGTTGTAAGCGCCTGCACTTGTGAACAAGGTGTTACAAACACGTCATATGCGTTAATATTACTGTTTACTGTCTTCACGAAGAATCACATAATGCACAAGTCAACGTAAACGTATTTGTGAAGCGATATTGACACACATACTTTTCTTTACTATGACCCGAATTCGAGGTTCAGTACTGTTAGTAGCACCAATCACACATCACAATCCGCGCATGCCTGCGTCACAACTCTCTGAATCATCTGAGATTCTTTTTATCACATTGCTTGCACGATGTGTGTGTGTGTCTCTCACAATCAAGTGGTTTTGGGACATTAAACCCTACATATCAATCAATCAACTACACAGGGAGGGAACCACATTGGACTTGAGCTTTTTGTGGCCAGTTCTCTCAGGAATGACTGGCTCGAACTAATCGCCCATGAAATGTTCCTGAAAAATACAGATATTCTCCATTGGACCATCTGTAATTTGTCTAACAAAATACTGGCAAAGTACGCTGCAAAACATTTTGCTTCCTGCATAAACAAAAATGCAAATGAAAACAGTATGGTGTTCTTGTTCTGGATAGCTTCATGTGTATTTACAAGGCAAATGTGCACCTAGAATATGGAACAAAATAATAAAGCGCATTGAAGAGCAACAATACAGCAACTGTTTTACAATAGTTTATATTCAAAACAAAAAATCAATAGCAAAAAGACTGAGAATTGCGGGTAAACTTAGGAGTACAAAAATTGACAACACAGTACACCTCCACCCACCTGAAATGAACATAGAGTTCATGATAAAAATAACCAAAGACAGAGAACAAACATGCATTTCGAATCAGTTTGTATAGACCTTATGCAAAATTGCTGCCATCTGTTGGCCGTTGTGTGCATACTACCATGTTAAACCGTGAGCGTGGCACAGTCTGCACTGTCTGTGTGTGTTTACTAGGCCTGTGCGAATATTCGAATGCTTCGAATATTCGAATGAATTCAGGAGATTTTCCGTAGCTGAGTTAAGGTGCTTACCTTTTGAAGAAGCTTTCAATTGTGATCTCTTCTTAGTAGACGCAACACGCATCCGTGGTGCTTTTGCCTACAAAACGTGCCTGGCTTATATGGACGACGTGGAAGTCAGCAACACACCTTCTTTTTGTTGCCTCGCAAGGATGCAAACATGCTTGTTCTAGATACATTGCTCGCAAGCTGTTTGCGTGGCTTTTTGGAAACAACTGTTGTCGGCTGGGTGCTTGTCTTCGGCAGCGAGGGATAGCGTGATGGGTTGGCCGTTGTAACAACAACAACGATAGGTGCCTTTGGAGCCTCATCTCGAGCGCTCTTGTTCTTGTTTCCCTCGATGTTCTCCCGTAACTCTCGGGAGACGCCCTGCTCAGTCTTGATGACTATAATTGCCGTTTAATCTTCGTCTTTATCGTGCGCATACGGGCACATTCACTTCAAGATGAGCATAACGCAACTCGTTTGTGCCTGCGGGAACAAAGAAATGTTCTTAACAAAGTGGGAGCGCCACTTGTAGTGCGGCTTTAGTCACATGGCTCGGCCAGTGCCGCCGGAGATAAGAACAAGAGCTTTGGGGCCCAGCGCAGAAGTACGCTGAAGCGAGTAACGCATCACCAGTCACTGAGCGCAATATAACAATAGAAATTAATACTGTTTTCGAGGCAAGTGACAAGTGGGCATGAATTTATTAATGCTCCCGCGAAGATATCTCCATGTGCGTCCGCGTGTACTACCACTCGGTTAGAGATAAGGAGGCAGCGGCGTCCGCGGCACATGTACGAGGTGGGAAAGGCGGATATTTGGCGCCACACGCGTGTTCCAAAACATGGAAGATGAGAAAAAGTCAAAGCGGAAACTGGGCAATGTTTACGACGCTTAAAAGCACGGTGTACACTTTTTCTTTTTCTTTCTTTCTTTGTTTTTTTTTTACGTTGAGAACGAGTCTATATTGCCTTCAGTATTTTGCTAGTGTCGTCATTGCTTTACACTCCATCACCCAGCTTTTGTTTTTGTTGTCAAGCCGGGAACGGGCAAAATGTGTGGTGCGAAACTGCCACTGGCGCACCGCTATCTTGAAACCAGAGAACACGAATGTTTTGAATTACGGCGCCTACATTTACGAGCTATTACTCTTAATTACATGATCTGGAAGACAGACCATCTGTTTCGCTGTAGCGACAAAAGAGAAAGGCAGGAGGTATGTATGCACACGCGTCAGGTGATGGAGAGGAAGGAGAAATGAGGGAGCTGATGCAAAAGCACTGAGGTGTACGCGCGCATACAAATTCAAAAAATAAAAAAAACACAGAAAAGAAACAACGTGTTAGCGATAGGAAGAAAGTCTATTTGGCAGCTAAGATTGGAGAAAGAGAGAGGTAAACGAGATTAGTAAGGCAGGAAGGATTGGGGAACAAGTGAAGGCAATATGTGTGATATGAGCCAGCCGGCTCGTGAGTGCGCAATATGAAAAGCACACGAGTTGAAATGCGTAACGCGAACAGCTTGGGAAGAAAGAGCGGGCTTACTTTTGACGGCTACTGTATTGTCGCTTATTCATTTTTGCGCTTCGCTTTTGCGATTTAGTCTGCGCTTGTCCGCTCTCTGTTCAAGCGTTTTCCCATGCGCTTGCCTCCTTTTACCGACACACTCGTATTACGAGTCGTATACCAAATATGTAACGATCATTACTGTCATCAGTAATACTAAGAGGAGCAAATCTACAGGCTTTACTCACCGACGTGGTTCGTATGTAAAGGTGCGTGTCTGCTGAGTCAAAGGTCACGGGTTCGAATCTCGCCCATATGGCAGCTGCGTTTCGATGAAAGTGTTAAAGGCTCGCGCGTGAGCGTAGGCAGGGGGGTGCGGACGGAGTACTTATCCCACTTTCTCTTCCACCGTTCGATGCTCTAAAAGATTGCACCACCACAGGAGAAAGTCCTGTTTACACTTATAGGCCCGGGTATCTATATTTAGATGCGCGGAACTTCAGGTGGTCGAAATTTCGGGAGCACTCCACGATGACGTCCCTCATAATCTTATCGTTGTTCTGGTACGTGAACCAGCGACAATTATTATATGACTTGACAGGTTTCATGTGTATGTCTGCGGGGCATAATTTATCCATTCATGTATCTGGAAAACGCTTAAGCCATTCGCTAAAGAAAACGTCACCGACTTCGTGCTAGGCGACGTTTGGTTTACTGGCGTGTATTGTAGACCAAATAAAGTTGTTTTACTCACTCACTCACAAGCACACACTCACTCACTTTCCGCCTTCGTGTTTTGCAATATGTTGCGCGGAATAATCACTTTCGCACAAAACAGAGAAGGCGGAACTGTGGCTTGTTTTGCGTATCAATGATCCTTCGATAAGAAATAGAAAATGAAAGAAGAAAAGAAAGAGTGAAATTGAGAGAGAGAATAAAGGGAGATAAATGAAGTAAGAGAGAAAGGAACAAAGCGAGGGAGACGATGGAAACAAGAAAGAAAAAAAGGAAGACAACTTCAGCTCACATTACACATTATAGCGGTTCAGTCAACCACACTGAAGATAAGCTGGCAGCCCTTGTCGCCAGTGGCGTCTACGATGTCACTACCTGCCTCCAACGATTGCAACTCTCGATCTGCAAAATGAATGCGACAGGCCCAAGTCACAAATTAAAATGATAGTAAACAAAACAAAAATAAAAGATAAAACACGTTTATAGTCAAATGCACCCCGTCACGTGGCCAGACCCATCCCCCTCATTCTCCGCCATCGTGGAAGCTATCGGACCGCGAATAAGGCTTCCACATAATAAATTAACGGCTCCCCGTTCTTAACGACCACGCAATATTCTACCGATTTTTTTTTAATAACTTGAGCCCTCTGTGTTTGCCTGTATTCAAATTTAAAACGGGGAGCTGATGTCAGTGTGCTCGACTTCGCTAAGGGTTTACATACATACATACATACATACATACATACATACATACATACATACATACATACATACATACATACATACATACATACATACATACATACATACATACATACATACATACATACATACATACATACATACATACATACATACATACATACATACATACATAAAATTATTTCAATTCTGAACAAGAAGAAAAAGAAAGAACGTTTTTTTGTGGGGGCAAGGTAAACATCTAATGTAGAATATCGAAGTAACGAGAGAAGCGAAATTGAGCAATGAACAATGGACCTGGTGGCGGGGAGCGTCACATGGAGCGTGAAAAATGCGCGTAGATTCATTAGGCATGCTTTGTCAGGCGGCAGAACAAGCTTAACGGGACACCTGACCGGAGATGGGGATGATCGAGACGTAAATTAAAAGCGATATCTGACAGGAAGAAAGCCATGGAGAGCGTAGTAAAAACTGTCAAACGTGCTTTCGATCTTATCGATTTTCGCAGACTCTCCTTTGGCTGCGTCTAAATAACTTCTTGTTTTTTCATATACATGGCAGCGTAATTGTTTCTGTTTTCTTACTTCAGTGCGTGTTATTTTTTACCACACTTTTCCTCTATTTGTGTGTGCGGTAAGCGTAAAATGCGGTAATGTGAGACAAATATGTGAGGCCGGAAAGCCGATTAGTCAAACGAGGTGTCTCTGTAAAAAAAAAAAAAAAAACTTTACATCTTCTAATCAGCATTCAGAGTTCCTCTCTGTTTGCAACAAGAGATACAGAAGTATGTTGGAATTGAGATTATCAGCGAAAACACGCTTCGCGTCGATATGCCTTATCGTCTGCCGTCGATATGCCGACTGTGTCTGCCGATAAGTGTTTGGCATTACACACAGTCTGCCGTCGATATGCAGACTGTGTGTAATGCGCCGGGCTCGAGCCTCTAACATGGCGGCATGCACACGACGCCGACAGATGGCAGAAATTTTACATAAAGTCTATGCGGACCTTTTTGTAGCTTTGCTAATTGAAGTGCACCTATTTACGATACTACTTATTTGCCATGTCTATCCTTATCGAGCACATCTTATCCCCACCCTCTATTTATGCAATTTGGCAAAATAACCGCTTAAAAGAGACTTCTCGCTTTCTCAGAGTAAGTTTTAAAGACTTGTAATAATTCAATCTCGTGAAATCTACAAGGCGTGCCAGGTCTGAGCGAAGAAATAGAGCTCTTCCAAAAAATTTTTTTTTCTAAAACATTGCAGTAAATTATCTCAGAACAATTGGTAAATTGCCAACGATAAGTATTGCGATGTACGTACTGTTTCCGAGAAAATGTGACCGATAATGTCATGCTGTTTTCTTTTCTTCAACTTTAAGACATCAGTATAGAGCTTTATCTTAACCTAAAGGATTTAAACTGCGAAATACTTGTGAAAGAATGTCACATTGATCGACTTACCTCACAAGGCTTCCCTTCGCGGCAATTGAAGTTCTTTCTCCCGATGCGATGAAGCCATATTGCTCGCCGTTTAAGGTTTTCCTTTCCACGAGGAACAAAAAAAAGCTTGTCCTCACTGGCAATGCTGTTTCAGCAGCCAACGCGCAACATCTTGGCATCTCGCTGCAGTCGATGGCATGTTCGAAACTTTGAAAAGCTGTAAAAAGCCTGTGCTGAAGTACAGTGCGCACGTGTTGGTGCTTCTACACACGATAATGGCGTCGTTTTCAGCGAGACCGCAAGCGGTGAAGGAGAGCAGAGGCAACAGCAAAGGGGTCATCCGAGAAATATTAAAGTGTAGCGCCTGGCCCAATAGGAAAGCACAAAAGGACGAAGAAGAGGGAGAGGCGTAGAGGTGGTGTAGGACCGCGATAAGACGTGGTTGTGCCGCAGTCTCTGATTTACTTTTATTTACTTTGTGCCGTAAGGTTGCGGAGGCATGCCAGCCATTGTACTGCATTTGCTCCGGCTAGCAGCATTGTTTTGACAGCGCTCAGTCAAAGTGTACAACCGGATTAGCACTGACTGTACAGACACTGCAGCACCCGCATGACACCCCGAGAAATGCTGCAGCGCCCGATACTATCGAGCGTTTCGAGTTCCTGTTAACCAAGGGCAAAGGAAACAACCCCCACATTGGCGTTGAAGGGGTAGGAATGGAAACTTCATTGTGACGACACCGCCCTTCCGATTGCCTCACGGCACTCATTTCTTCTGCATTTCTTGCGTTTTCTGTTCGCGCACCTAAAGCTCGCTGCCGATTCAAGGCGCGGGGAGTTTGCGTTGCGATACCGTGAGATCGCCGTCGACCTTTCACCACAATCTGGCTTACCTCTCGTGGCTCTCGGAAGCGGGCGGGCTTGCAACACATGAAAGCATGGCCAACGTTACGGTAATCGGGTGCCCGGTCAACACCTTTGGTGCGTGTTGTCGCATTGGCATATCTTGCCTGCATCTGCGTTAATCCTTGCAAATGAGCTCATTAAGAGAACCCCATGCAATCAGCGAGCGGTTCCTCTTACAGCGCACATGGGACAGGTGGATAATTGCCCCGTAGTCAAGAAGTTGGCGTATTACAGGGAAGCCACTCTATGGCGGCAAAGCCCAGTACGTGTAGCGCCAAGTCTAAATAATTGTGCGCCGCTAAGCTTGCCTATACCTCTATGACCTTTTCTAGTACTGTTTTATTTACATTTTGGTTGTTCTGATGGTGGTGAGAGTGGAGCAGGACTGTCTCCGTGGCGCAATTGGCTTGCGCGATCGGCTGTTAACCGAAAGGTTGGAGGTTCGAGCCCACCCGGTGGTGGTGCGGCGCTTTTTTTTCTTTGCGCTGATAGCTTTGAAGATATGTTCTGATGGTGGTGAGAGTGGAGCAGACTGTCCCCGTGGCGCATTGGGTTAGCGCGATCGGCTGTTAACCGAAAGGTTGGAGGTTCGAGCCCACCCGGTGGTGGTGCGGCGCTTTTTTTTCTTTGCGCTAATAGCTTTGAAGATATTGTGACAGGTTCAGTAAATAAAGCCAGTCGAGCTAGCTGTGAAACGTTAATCTCTCACGAGAAAAGGAAGTGAGCGTTTGATTTGCAAAAAAAATTATACTTTCACAAACACAAAAAAAAACCACAAAAAGGAAAATACTAAGATCAGAAAAATGTTAACTAATTAGCACTGTCAGTTTCGTTAGCGAGCGGAAACCTCTAAGAGTCTAAACAGTCCTTTTCGTTAAAGTCCTCGTGTTTGAGTCCGGACGCGAGAGAAGACGGATACGGCTCACCAGCGGTTCACGCCCTTCAATAGTCCATTGGGGAAGCTGCCGTGGTGAGAGTGCATAAGCTCGGGCCCGTAGCCCGACGGCTTGCTCCCGCTCCCGGTAGACGTCATCTGCTGCGCTGTCTTCCGCTCGAACATCAGACCAAGGTCTTGCCAAGGATTCGCCAATAGCCGCTGCGGTTGAATGGTCACCAGGACCCCGTGGAAACAGTCGCCCGCTAGGTGGATGCCCTGACGCCCAGGAGGTACTCGCACCCGACGAGGTCGCACGCCGCACCCTAGCCTTCTTCTTCCAAGCACGAGCCCGAATCTCCTCTTCCTCGTTCTTCGATGCCCTGGCTCTGGATTTTTCTCCCATTCCCTTGAATTTTCTTCTTTTTCCAATCGCCAGTGTTCGCCGCACTGGCGCAATACGCCATCTTGCACACATTGTCAGTAGTTCATCTTACGCGCCAAATTTGAAAGTCACTTGACTCGCGCACTTCACTCACAACAAGAGTCCCCCCTTTGAAAAGTTTCTTTTGCGAAGAAAAATAAACTGCAGTTCAGTGCGCGAGAAGTCACCACGCGTCGTCCATTCACAAGATGTCCTTAACAAACAAACAACTTGAAGTAGTCGCTTGTCTCGAGAAAACGTAAAAATTCACAACCGGCTCATATAATCTGCGCCGACATTTTCAGAGCCTCTAATGTGCTCGACTCGGAATGAATATTCTTGTAACGCGAGGCTCCACCGTAATACCCTACTGTTCAGGTGTTTTGCCCTTAAGAGATACTGCAGTGGTTGGTGATCGGTCTGTACGACAAATGACGTTCCGTACAGAAAAACATGATACTTTTCTATCGCCCAGACCAACGCTAAGCATTCCCTCTCGATTGCTGAGTATCTCTTTTCGCGAGGCTGAAGTTGACGACTGGCATATGACACAGGGTGGAGGATGCCATCATGCTCTTGCATAAGGATAGCGCCTATACAAGAGTCAGAGGCGTCAGACCGAAGCACGAATTCTCTTTTCAGATCGGGTGCTTTGACGATTGGCCCAGAAGACAAAGCCTTTTTGAGTGATTCAAACGCTTCTTCTCTATCCGTAGTCCACGTAATCTTGTTTTTCTCCATCTTCCTCGTCATCTCAGTAAGCGGCTGTGCTTTCTCGGCGTACCGAGGTATCAGGTCACGGTAATAGCCAGCCAGTCCAAGGAATGACCGGAGTTGCTTCTTTGTTTCAGGCTTAGAAGCACAGGTGATCTTCTGTATCGTGCTTTCGACTGGCCGTATGTTGCCATCTCCCAATCGATGTCCCAAAAAGGTGACTGTGCTCATAGCCACTTCACATTTCTGTGGCTTGATCCTTAGTCCGGCTTGTCGTATCCTGGCAAAAAATTGCTTCAAAGTTGTTAGATGTTCTTCCCACGTAGTGGTAGCCACCAGTACGTCGTCTATGTAATGAACGACGTTGGGTATTCCAAGCAATAACTTTCTCATCAGACGAGTGAAGACCGCGGATGCGGTCTTGATGCCAAAAGGCATATACAGGAAATGATAATGCCCTGATTGGCTTGAAAAGGCGGTCTTTTGCTGCGAGTCTTTTGCGAGAGGAACCTGCCAATATCCTTTAGTTAAATCAAACTTCGAGAACCATTTCTTTGTTCCCACTTCGGCAAACAAGTGATCAGTTCTGGGTATAGGTTCTGCATCAGATACCAGAACATTGTTTATACGGCGAAAGTCTATACAGGCCCTGTAGCCATTGTCTGGCTTTTTGACTAGTACCAAAGGAGAATTATATGGTGACTCTGAGGGTTCTATAATGCCAAGTTGCAACATGTCTTGCACTTCTTTTTCAACGACTTCCTTCATAGAGAATGGCAATGGGTATTGTGGGGTGTTAACTGGTTCTGAACTGGTCGTTTGTAACCGACACTCCACAAGGTTTGTTTTACCTGGGATCTCCGAGAATACGTCTTCGTAGGTACTTAAGATGTCCCGTATCTCCACCCGCTGTCGCTCCCCGATTTCATCTCCAAGCTTTATGGAGTCAATACCGCAGCTACCCTGTACTTTGAAAGTTGGTAGTGGTTTCTCATACTCCTCTTCCTCCAGAACGACAAAAGAGGATGTCTGAGGAAGCTGTTCTTCACGGCGTTCTTCATACTTTTTCAGCATGTTTATGTGGAAAAGTTTTTTTCTGTGTCCAAGGTCCAGCCAGTAGTCATAGTCGTTTTTCTTTTCTATGACTGGAAACGGCCCTTTCCAATGCATCAATAACTTGTTGTTGCTTGTGGGAAGCAAGATCAATGCACGGTCACCAGCTTTCAGGTCCCGTTGCTTGCTGTGGCGGTCGTAATACCTTTTCTGCGACACCTGTGCTCGGCTCAGGTTTTGTCGTACCAGCTCTAGTGTCTTCTCAATTCGCTCTCTTAAATCCAGGACATATCCGTACGTCGTCTTAAGTTCTTCGTTCTCCTGATCATGAGTCCATAGCTCTTTCAGGATGCTCAGAGGTCCTCGAATATGTCGGCCATAAATAAGTTCAAATGGTGAGAACCCGGAGCTTGCTTGTGGGGCTTCACGATAAGCAAACAAAAGAGGTGCTAGCAAGCGATCCCAACATTTAGGCTGTTCTTGAACCATTTTGCGGAGCATTTGCTTGAGTGTTCCATTAAACCTCTCTACCATCCCGTTGCACATAGGATGGTATAGTGCAGCTAAGATGCTTGACTGCCAGTAGTTCATTCACCTCCTTCATTAGATCTGAGGTAAAGCACGATGCCTGATCAGCCAAGACTTCTCGTGGAAAACCAATGCGAGAAAACATCTCGACAAGTCCCTCGGCCACTGTAGCTGAGTCAATTGCTGTCAAAGGCACTGCATCAGGGTAGCGAGTGGCGAAATCCACAAGAGTCAAAATATACCGATGGCCTTTTGCCGAGGCTGGAGTTATCGGTCCAATGATGTCGACCGCCACACGTTCAAAAGGGGTGTCGATCAACGGCATACGCCCTAGAGGCACCTTGCCCACCTTGCCTTTCGGTAAAGTCCTTTGACAGGCGTCACATGATCGGACATATCTGCGGATATCTTCTTGTACCCCGGGCCAGTAGAAGGCGTCCAGAACTCGATCTATTGTTTTTTTACACCCTGATGACCTGACATGACATTTTCATGAGCCAAACGTAACACTTGGCCTCTCAGGGACTTCGGGACTATGGCTTGTTCAATGATCTTACCAGGGGACAGGAAGTATTGTCGGTAAAGAATACCATTCTTGGCTACGAAAGAAAAAGATGTCGAGCCCTTTCTAACAAACTTCTTACCCACTCTGGCTCTGCAGATGTCAAGCTGTCTGGTCTTTTTCTTGTTCTTCGCGAAACATTTTGCGAGACATCTGGCCAGGGAGCCCAACAGAGATGGCCCTTCGCGAACTATTGAGACGTGCGGCACCAACCAGTTGAGAATTTGGGTGGTTACCTTCGTCCGCAGAATGAACTTTTTTCTTAATGAATTGATCTTGAGAAAGTTTCCGCGAAACGTCGGGGTCATTGGCGTCACGGGCCCCCGGTACGTTCCCAACTATGACGTCATACAGTGGCGACGGCATACACTTGACGATGGCCATGCCGGAAAAGTATGGAGATCTGATACGTATCTCCGCCTCAGGGGTTACGATGGTGCTGCCATCAGCCAACCACAACGTCGCGGTAGTGCCAGTTAGTGCTTCATCAGGTACTAATGACCGGCGTACTACCAACGTGTTGCTTCCGGTGTCCCTTAGGACTCGAACAATTCTGTCCATTCACTTCCCCTGGTAACACTGGCATGGGACGTTTCTTACATTGCGCTTGCGTCTTCACCGTGCCCATAACATTGTCGTCTCGGTCCGAGTCGTCGCCATCAATCATGGATTGTTGTGGACCGGTCTCTTCTTTGGGTAGCATTAAACAAGATGTAGTTGATTTCGAAGTGCCAGTCATTTTCTGACAGCCCTTCACATCATGCCCCCACTTACGGCAGTTTGTACAAAATACTTGTTTAGGTTTACTTCGACAGTCAGAAGCCTTGTGCCCCTTACGGCCACAAACAAAACATTGCATCTCTGCTCTTGGGCTTGAAATCAATTTAGCCTTCCCAGTTGTGTCCTCACTCTTATTCTGAACTATTAATAAGTTCTTCAATCTCTTTGCCTCTATATATATATCAGCTGCCTCTGCCATGGCTTCCAGAGTCTTGCAGTTCTTCTCCCGTAAGAAGAGCGCCAGCTGACTACTGCAGTTCGCCATGAATTGTTCGGCTACAATCAAGTCACGGACTGAATCGAAATTCCTCTCTGTCTGAGACATTTCTATCCACCTGTCAAAGAAACTTTGGAGTCTCGTGGCATACTGTTTTCCAGTTTCGCCGTCTTCAGGCTTGCTTTTCCGGAATTTCTCACGGTAGCCATCAGCCGTGAAGCGAAAACGCTGGAGCAGTGCCAATTTGACTTCGTCGTATGACAGGGAATCGTTCGGTGACAACCGTCCAAATACCTTCAGAGCCTCTCCGCCAAGGCACAAACTAAGAGCCGTGGCCCACTTTTCCCGTGGCCAATCTTGACCTGTCGCCACTCTCTCAAACCTTTTCAGGTAGGCGTCAAGGTCGTCTCTGTCCTCGTTGAAAACGGGTATAAAGTTATGCGGGTTCACTACCATAGGCGCGTTCCTTTGGTTGCCCGTGTCAGCCACCAGTAGGCTGACCGACACCGGCCTCAGCTACTCTCAGGCGCAGTTGCAGCGTCCTCTCTTCTACTTCCAAGTGTCGCTGGCTTGCTTCTCGGGTTTGGTTCTCCGTTTTTGCTACTTCAAGACGTAGCTGTAAATTGCGGCCTTCCAGCTCCAACTGTTCTTTCTTCGCGTCTCTCTCCGCGGCTCGTTCATCGCGCTCACGCGCTTCTCGTGCGTCAAACCAAGCCTGCAATTCTGCTCCCTCCAACCCCATGCGTTCTGCCAGCGCCATCAACTCTCGCGAGCCCATTTTACTTTTTTAGTTAGCCTTACTCAAATCTACTTTTTAGTGGCAAACACTCACGTCCTGTCGTAGCGGACGCCAATTTGTGACAGGTTCAGTAAATAAAGCCAGTCGAGCTAGCTGTGAAACGTTAATCTCTCACGAGAAAAGGAAGTGAGCGTTTGATTTGCAAAAAAAATTATACTTTCACAAACACAAAAAAAAAACCACAAAAAGGAAAATACTAAGATCAGAAAAATGTTAACTAATTAGCACTGTCAGTTTCGTTAGCGAGCGGAAACCTCTAAGAGTCTAAACAGTCCTTTTCGTTAAAGTCCTCGTGTTTGAGTCCGGACGCGAGAGAAGACGGATACGGCTCACCAGCGGTTCACGCCCTTCAATAGTCCATTGGGGAAGCTGCCGTGGTGAGAGTGCATAAGCTCGGGCCCGTAGCCCGACGGCTTGCTCCCGCTCCCGGTAGACGTCATCTGCTGCGCTGTCTTCCGCTCGAACATCAGACCAAGGTCTTGCCAAGGATTCGCCAATAGCCGCTGCGGTTGAATGGTCACCAGGACCCCGTGGAAACAGTCGCCCGCTAGGTGGATGCCCTGACGCCCAGGAGGTACTCGCACCCGACGAGGTCGCACGCCGCACCCTAGCCTTCTTCTTCCAAGCACGAGCCCGAATCTCTTCTTCCTCGTTCTTCGATGCCCTGGCTCTGGATTTTTCTCCCATTCCCTTGAATTTTCTTCTTTTTCCAATCGCCAGTGTTCGCCGCACTGGCGCAATACGCCATCTTGCACACATTGTCAGTAGTTCATCTTACGCGCCAAATTTGAAAGTCACTTGACTCGCGCACTTCACTCACAACACGTGACAAAAAAAACAGCGTTCATAACTACCGGTGGCCTCTAGAATTCCAAGTGTTACCGTTGGGACTGTCCTCTGCACCGGCAACGTTCCAGAGGATGATGGACACCATGTGGTCTGAAGTGGGAACGCTGTTTCGTCTATTTAGATGACGTCATTGTTTTTCCTAAACATCTGAGCAGCACTGGACGTCGAGCCAAACGACATTAGACCACGAGCACAGCAACAGTACTCTTTTTTTCACAAATGGCACTACTCGCTTTGGCATAGCCAGCCTCGTTCCATGCTGTGGCAATACTTGGTTAAGAAATATTTAGCTGAATGCGGTACAGGTTATGCGTAAGTACCTTAGCCACTAGACCATCGGGGCGGGGCGCCGAGTGGTTAGAGTTGGTTTCTTAACACAGAAAAAACCTGAATTTCGCACTACCTTTGAAAAATAGAGGGGTCTTAAGAAGTTTCTCCTGAATTCAACAGATAGTGTTCTGCAGGAAAAAGTGCGACTTAAATTTTGATTGACGTCGTCTGCGTTCGCGCTGCTCACAGCTGTTTAGCATAGTTATGAAACTATGATTTGGCTTTTATTGCATCGTTATTTTGTGATATAATGGCTTCATTTAACATTGATGTGATCATTAACATCACTGGCTATCACATCGAAATAAAATGAACAGATACATTTCTTTCTTTTTCCAAACCAAGGTGGGGGGTGGGTTCCCTATGCGAGTGGGTTTATCACGTGAGTAAATACGGTGAGTAAATATCCTGATGAAGCAATTATAAGCAATACTTTTGGTGCACCGGCAATTGGGTGCCGCAAATACGGGCTCGTTTGTACACTTACCTTGTACATAAATCTTTCCAGCGTAGTGAGCTCCTGCAGCTCCTTGTACTCTTTCCTCAGGTTCTTGAGTTCATTCTCCAAGAACGAAATTCTGCAAACAGAACATTAGTCAAATACAACACAGTGTTTGAAGCTTAAAAACCACAGCACCAGATAATAAAATGGTACAGAGATGGAGCTCATGACAGGGAATTGGGACAATATTATTTTACACAGGATTAAAGAACAACCTTAGGAACAATACACATAAAGACCAAGACAACACTTCTGTTTCAATTTTATATTGGGTGCAGTGACAAGCGAAACATTGTTAAAACGCAATGCCTTGTGCAAATGAATAGCGATTTTGGTTGAATAATCTCTAATCAAATGTGAACAGTGTATCGCATATAATAAACGAAAATTGGCAGATTTGTCATGACCTAACCTGCACAACATTCTTTAATAGACCTTTTGAAGCACATTAGCTCTGCCAACGGGTATGCAAGCGCTCATGGAAAGAGCCGATACGCTGAAGCAGCCACCGCGACAAGCGCACAGGCCTGACGCATCAACTTCCGTTTGCGCTGTGCCAGCGCTCCTCAGATCAAGAGAACTCGGCAAGGTGCGATAGATTACTGAGTGATTCACAAATTTCATTGTTTGGCTGCTACGGCCCGTCTACGATTTCCAGCTGTCCCCATGTTCAACCAGCTTTGCGGCTGAGAAGCACCATTTAATTAACCATTTAATTCTTCACCATTCAATCCTTCAGGACCATTCAATCCTTCAGTGTCAGTCCGTCTTCAGCATAAATAAAAACAAGTACAACTTGGTAGACTAAAAGATCTAAGTACTGTCCATTAATACACGGATGCATTAGTCAATGTCCTTTAACGCTGTTTAAGAGTGAAATGTTATGTTCTCGTATTTAAAAGAAGCCCTAGAAATAATTGCAATTTTGCAAAGTAAGTTACACTGACTACATGACTGTGTGGTGCTCGCAGCATATGCCTCTACCAAGCTCCCTTGGCAGAGTAACTGCCGGTTGGTATAAAGCTTGCTGGGCAAAAAGATAGAAGTAGGACCAGGAAAGTATTATGCACACCAGAAACCCGTACTCACAACTGAAAGGTTATCACACTGTTAAAAAACATATGTAAGGAAATGGCGGTTATTGCGCACGTCATAAAGAGGCATAAAAAGGCGAACAACCAAAGTGTGTGTTTACAATTGATTATTAAAGTCGAATTTCTTGTGTTATGAATAAAGCGAAGGTTGATTGATTAATATGTGGGGTTTAACGTCCCAAAACCACGATACGATTATGAGAGACGCCGTAGTGGAGGGCTCTGGAAATTTCGACCACCTGGGGTTCTTTAGCGTGCACCCAAATCTGAACACACGGGCCTACAACATTTCTGCCTCCATCGAAAATGCAGCCGCCGCAGCCAGGATTCGATTCCACAACCTGCAGTTCAACAGCCGAGTACCTTAGCCACTAGACCACCGCAGCGGGGTATAGCGAAGGTTGACTTGAACACGGTGCGGTGCCTCAAAGATTTCTCGCATGGTCTGGTCAGGGTGACGAAGACAGATTACTATGCCTTCAAGGATGAAATTTCATTTGCATGAATGAACATGCGAAGTACAATGGGATGGCTCTATTCAGTGAATCTGGATGCTCTCTGAGGCACGTGTTGATATACCAATCAGTCTAGCCTATGTATATGTGAAGACAAGAAAAAAAATCGGTGAGTAGCTCTTGCATTAAAATTCAGAGAACAGTTAACATGCCTCTCATAGTACTTCTCTCTGTCCACTGCGAAACCCTGCGACTTTTCGCGCTCTACAGCAGAAATGTTACTAAGCTTATGCTGCAGTAAACACAACCCTCACCTCGTATCGCTTCCAAACTTCCCTTCAGACTGTGCAGAACGTATGCATAAAATGACTGCAATATTCAGTGCCTTTGCGGGTGAAGGTCATCCAAATTATTCTTTGCTTGCAGAGTGAATGAGCTGTTCACAAACCGATGTGATGTGATGGGCAGGATACCGCACCTCCTTGCAGCTGGAAACTGTTGTTCATGCAATGTGCCCCAGATTTTTTTCTTTCTTTTTTTATTTGCCATGCGTAAGTACATCATTATTCTTCATTGCACAATATTTGAATGCACCGCCGCAAAATTCAACAGGGTCTCACTCAATGTGGAATATACTGCCAGCAAACATGCTCCACAGTGACACTTAAACACCTTATACGAAACCACAAATTATCAAAGCAAGGGATCTCGCAAGTAAATTTTAGTTCAATCCCTTCGTCTTTAAACATGTTTAGAATGCGTTTACTTTTCCTTTTTTCCAGTGTAAGATGTTTATAAAAATAAAAAAAATTCTAGCTTAGCACTTTTCTGCAGTCTGGTGTTAACGGCTCAATCAAACTGCAATAGTATTAAATGCCATAGGGCTTTATGAGCAGTTCATCGTTGAATAGCTATGAATTCAGTGTTCCAGTTCACATTCCCCACAACAGTGCAAAAACTCTCATGCTGCTCATCAGCTATAGGTTCAATGTACACCTGCCCAGTGATACCTACACTGACTGTGTTGTCCATTTCAAATTTCATACATAAATATACATGCAGGTGCATTCGGACGTATCTGTCGGAGCTAACACGGGAAAGATCCAGCCCTGACAGCGTTCAGTTTTCGAACTGATTTTTTAATTATCGCGCTGCACCCGCCGCACGGCCCAAATGCCAACTTCTTCCTTGACGAGCATCGCATTGAGGCGCTACAGGGCTCCCCCCCGTAGAGCGAGAGCCGTAGAAATCACCAGAGGAGTCACCCAGTGGACATGCTTGAATGTTGACATTTGGACTTTAGATTGAAACCCCGCGGCCGCGAGAGCGGCGATATACGCAGGTTTCAGTCGATCAGCAGCTACGACGTCTTCACGGCCATTGATGTCCAGCGTGAACGTCTTAGGTGTACGATGGAGTACGCGGAATGGGCCATCATAGGCTGGTGTTAGTGGTGGCCGTATTTGGTCACGCCGAACGAAGACGTGACTGCAGTCATGCAGATACTGACTGACGAAGACAGACTGGGGGTGTCGGTCGGCAGGAATCACAGGAGCAAGGTCCCGAAACGTGGTGCGCAGCTCTTGAATGCACGTGGAGGCATCGTGAGTGGAAGGCGGCGATGATGGCTCGAAGAATTCTCCTGGAAGATGCAGGAAAACGCCATAGACTAGTTCGGCTGATGAGCAGCCGAGATCCACTTTCAATGCTGATCGGATGCCCAGAAGTACGAAGGGGAGGTGGTCGAGCCAACGTTCCCTTGGCTGGTGAGCAGTGAGGGCAGCTTTCAGTTGTCGATGAAGCGGTTTGACCATGCCATTGGCGGAAGGATAGTAGGCAGTTGTGTGGATGTGTCGAATGCCCAGGATATTGGCAAGTGCGGTGAAAAGGGGCGATTGAAACTGACGACCGCGATCAGTGGTGACGACAGAAGGGCATCCAAAGCGCGACACCCAGCCGTTTGTGAAAGCTTTGGCAACTGTTGGTGCTGTAATGTCGGAAATGGTAAACGCTTCCGGCCATCTGGTGAAGCGATCCACACATGTCAGCAGGTAACAGGCTCCTTGCGATGACGGAAGAGGACCGACGATGTCGAGATGGACGTGAGAAAACCTTGCGTCTGGAGGCCGAAACGGGGATGTTGCCATGACAGTGTGACGGTGAACTTTAACGCGCTGGCACTCAAGGCAGGTTCGCGCCCAGCGTCGGACATCAGCATTGATGCTTGGCCAAAGGAAACGAGATGTGACTAGCTTCTGGGTCGCACGAATACCAGGATGTCTCATGTTGTGCAATTGATCAAAAATTGCACGACGAAAAGCTGAAGGCACGAAGGGCCGAGGGACACCAGTAGACGTTTCGCACGTTATTAATGAGGTAGAAAATGGAAGCGGGCACTCCGTGAACGATAGAGACGTGGATGAAGAGCGAAGACGATGCAGCCTAGGATCGTTGCTTTGGGCAGCTGCTAGCTCTTCCATGTCTAGTGGTGGCTGGGTCAACAAGGCATCGATGCGGGATAGTGCATCAGCAGCAGCATTTTCCGGCCCATGTACGTTTCTGAGATCTACAGTGAACTCGGAAATAAAGCATAGTTGATGGATCTCCCGTGCAGTATAATTGCTGTGATTGCGATGGAAGGCAAATGTCAGGGGCTTGTGGTCTGTAACGACGTAAAAGTACCGGCCCTCCAATAAATGACGAAAATGTTTGATGGCGAGGTACACCGCGAGGAGTTCTCGGGCAAATGTACTGTATTTTGTCTCTGATGGCTTCAGTTTTTGCGAGAAAAACCCAAGTGGCTGCCAACCGGATACGTGCTGCTCGAGAACAGCGCCAACTGCCACGCTTGATGCATCGGTGATGAGACGAATTGGGGCATCAGGGCTGGGATGTATGAGCATGGTAGCGTCTGCCAGAGCCTTCTTGGCAGTGTCGAAGGCAGATGCAGCGTCCTTGGGCCACTCCAGTGGCGCAGCCGGGTCTTTCTTTTTAGCCAATAGGTCGGTCAAGGGCTTTAAGAATGTGGCGCACTTTGGAAGAAAGCGGCGATGAAAGTTTAGTAGGGCCAGAAATTCTCAGAGTCTCTTCAGTGAAGTCGGGGGTGGAAAGTCTTGAATAGCCTTCACTTTGCTGGCGACTGGTTGGATACCCTTTGGAGTGACAAGGTGGCCTAGGAACTCTATTGTAGCGACGCCGAAGAGGCACTTATTGGGATTAATTACGAAGCCGTAATCATCTGGGCACGGCTTCACCAGCGGAATGCGGTTCGCTAACCCATTTGTCTTCATTCTGCAGTTCTGCCTCATCCAGCTGTACCCCGCCAGCAATGGCGACACTGGATGGCTGAGCATAAACGGAACGGCGCTAATCTTGAACAAGAGGGTCCTACACGTGCTGGTTCTGCTGAATGGAATCAGTCCACGCAAGACAACATCGGCGCATCTCGGTGTGCAGAACCAACTGGCAGCGCCCCCCTCCAGACCACCTATAAAGGCCAGCCTCCCTGAGGCAACGGTCACTGGGCACGGCTTCACCAGCGGAATGCGGTTCGCTAACCCATTTGTCTTCATTCTGCAGGTAAGCAGAAACTACGGTAAATACTTTCGCTCAAGTGACCGCTTCTTGTTGGTGTTGCCGTGCCTACGGCTGTTTAGCATGACGTCAGATAGCACGAAGTATCTTAAAAAACTGTTGTTGTTGGGAGGAGACATTGAAGCTAACCCAGGCCCCACCCTTGAAGAAGTTTTTAACCAACTGAAGGACATTGCAAGCGACATTAAGGAAATAAAAGAAAAGCGGCTAGTAGACATTGATAACAAACTTGACGCTCTGTCAGTCCTTGAGGTGGAGCTTGGGCACTGTAAAACGCAACTTAATTCAATGACTAGGGTAATACAAACATTAGAAAAAAGAATAGAGGATCTTGAAAATAGGAGCAGAAGATCCAATCTAATCATATACGGATTGTTGGAAGCACAATCTGAGACAAGTGAAACCCTCGAACAGGCAGTAAACAGGGACGTCATACAGGATAAACTCAAACTACAACCGATTGCGATCGAGCGCATCCACCGGCTAAGTAAACCAGCTCCCAATAAAACCAGACCAGTTATCTTTAAATTTGTGGATTCGCGTCAGAAGGAAGCCATACTAAAGAATGGAAAGCCCCTTATGGGAACTGATTACGCTATTGGCGAAGATTTCTGTCGCAAAACTCGCAAAATTAGAAAAAAGCTTTGGGACAGTGCGAAATCGAATTGAGCTAAAAAGGAAAAAGTGGCACTGGCTTTCGAGAGGCTGTACATAAATGACTGCGCGTTCGTTTGGGATGACGAAAAAGAAGAAAGGGTGCCACTGAACAAACAAAAAAACTACGAAATACCAACTCGGCCGAACACGCGGAGTACCACACAAAAGAAAAATTAACATTGCTAAACGTGAATGCCAGAAGCGTCGTGAATAAAGTACAGCTACTTCATGAACCAGATATTGTAGCAATCACAGAAACCTGGCTCTCATCAGATATACTCGACCATGAATTCACTCCCCCTAGCTATTCTCTGTCATCCGAAAAGACAGACAATCTCGAGGCGGAGGCGTCGCGTTGTTAATTCGACGTTCCATTTCATACACACTACTGCCAGACGTTCCGGACACAGAAGCGGCTTTCTGCAAAATTTTGTGCAATTGCACAAGCATAGTGACGGGTTGCATTTATCGTAGCCCATCCTCTGGTTCGGAATGCATAGTTTCCATCCACAATTTTCTTCAGCAGCATGTCCATAGCTCTGCAGTCGTGATAATGGGTGATTTTAACCTTGCTGACATAAACTGGAGTACCATGCACCACACTTCACAGGGATCAGAGGATTTATTTGATTTAATGTTAAATTTCAATCTCCATCAAATTGTTTCATGCCCAACTCGTGTTCAAAGAACAGCCACAAGTGTACTAGATTTAATACTTATTAGTAGTCACCTTAGCCATGTGGACACTCAAGTTGATGTTGTAGAGGGCATTTCAGACCACAGAGTGCTTGTTTGCCGGTTAACACTTGATCACAGATTACACCTACAATCAACAGTAAACCATGTCCCAGACTTCAGTAAAGCAGACGACGCCAGCGTACTAACTTATTTAGCCCATGAGTTTTACGAGTTTGTGGAATTGAACTGTGATCCCGTCACAACTGTAAATGACCTTTGGCTAAGGTTCAAGCACATTGTTCTGCACTGCATGAATGAATTTATACCACTGCGGCGTACACGGCCGCAAAGACATAACCCTTGGATCACAAGAGAAATTCTACACGCAAAGCGGAAAGTCAAACGACTTCGGAAAGCAGTAAAAAAAAAAAAAGTGATGCAGTGCGAATACATCAAAATTAAAAACAGCTATTTCACACTAAGGCCAAAACAAAGCAAGCAAAACAACATTACTTTGAAGTAACGCTACCGTCATTCATTACTGGTAACCAACAAAGGTTCTGGAAGCATTTCAGCCCTAGAAAAAACAGCAGTCCTGAACTTTAGTTGCAACAGAAAACGGCGAAATCTAATATGTACAACAACTATTTCCACTCTGTTTTTACAAAAGATGACGGGAAAATTCCCCAGCTTGCACACAAAAATAATATTGGAATCAGCCCTATAGATGTAGTTGATGAAGGAATATTTTCTCTTTTGCTCGACCTAGACCCCAAAAAATCTTCGGGATCAGATGACATCCCCAATCCCTTTTTTAAGCGATATGCCGAATGGTGCAGCAAATACCTTGGTATGATTTTCCGCAAATCTCTCGCCGTAGCAAAACTTCCAGACGACTGGAAAAAAGCTAAAATAGCACCGATTCCCAAAGCAAGAAATAGCGATAATCCTTCAAACTTTAGGCCAATATCTTTAACCCTTCAAGCCCTGAATTTTTTATTCTGGTTAGATACACTTTTTGTGCATGTTTTTCTCGTAGTTAGGACCTCAGAAGACCAGATACAAAAACATTGAGCCCCTGGTACAAGCATTTTTGGATTAATTAACGTAACATCAAATTAGGTAATTAGGGCCCAGTGATTGGGAAAAGGAAAAAAATGGCTTCTTTTTTGCTGCCAATCAATGGTGTACACAAAATGAAAACGAACGCCTTACTTTTCAGCCTAATACTCACTGAAACAGCTTCGGTACGTCGTCCCGAAAATGGCGCTCACCCGCCTCAACTTACGCACCTCGGCTTCACGAAAGACCTCTTGTTTTGTTTTGTTTTTGTTTCCCTGGGAGGTTGGCTCATACCCACTCAGGGGGATTGGCCAAGAAAGTGTAGTGCAGTTTTTCTGTGATCATTTTAACTATGTGCAATGAATTGGTATTATAATAAGACTAATGTAAAAATAAAAACAACATAAAAAGAGCAAACGAAAAAAAAATCAAGTTGAGCAATTTTGAGATTTGAGGTGTTATGTTTACCACTCAGCTGCGTTTACTTCACTCTGCCCTTGAGAGTAATAAATATTTTTTTTTTTTTGATTGAAGATCACAAAGGTATACGCTTGGTTGCCTGAATATAATCGCAAACGGCATTGAAAGCATCCCTGTGGCAATGTCCTAAAGCTGAGGCGCCAAAGCTTAGCGCCGTTTCCGCAGTCAATCTAAGGCCTATTTTCCGAAATGGCATCACTAGTAACCTTTTTCTAAGTATCTCGTAGCGGCGACAATACAAAAAATAATGATCTAGTGATTCCATTTCTCCGCAGAATGCGCAGAGGGGTGATGTTGTCTGACCAGCTCTGTGTAGATACAGGTTTACGGGGGGGACACGACATCGAAATTTTGTAATTAAGACTTCGAGCTTTCTGGACTGACTCCAGTGGGGTTGCCATGGAAACATGAGGTGGTTATAGTCTGTCCATGTAATTACTTTTTCTATCGTATCAGTGGAGATTGCTGATTTTCGATATCTTATAGCCGTGATATATTCTACATCTGGCAGTATGGACAAAACTGGCCCATCAAGTGCGGCTCGTGCTAAGGAATCGGCCAATTCATTTAATCTTAATCCACAGTGACCCGGAACCCACAGTAATCTCAGGAGTCTCAACTGCGGCGGTACTAATGTTTTGAATGTGCTTAGAATTCGAGAGTTCTCTGAAGCTGTGAGAGCTGCACAAACTGAAAGAGAATCCGTCATTATGACTGTGTTGTTTTGAGTGTACCTAAGTTTTCGAAGAGCTAAAATATTCGCCATGAACTCAGCTTCAAAAACTGGAGTAAAATCAGGCAGTCTCACTAAGAAGGACCATTCAAGTGAATGAGAGGCAATGCCTACACCTGCCTTTTGATTATTTACGGAAGCATCTGTGGCTATTATATTTTTAGTTTTTGCATGCTCCAAGTAATCTAATAATATGTTATTTAAAAATTTGAGGGATTGTAATTTTGGCGTTTTGGGGGAATATATCATCATACTCAATAATAACATGACAATTCGAGTCATTAGTCTCAATTACATTTCTAATGTTCACATTTATACTTTGTAGATTTTTTTGTAAACATTATCTGAGGTGTGTGAAACCGTGGCCGATGAGCAAGAAAGAAGGCGTCTGGGTTTGCGATAAAAGCATATTGAGATCTTCTTGCCGGTAAGCTATAAAATTTTAAAAATGCTTGTACGGTCAAAATTCGAAATCGACAAAGTAGTGTAGGCAGGCGCGCTTACTGGTACAGTACGTTGATAGCCACAAATCAAGGGAGTCCCAGACATATTCGCAGTGCTTCTCGCTCCAAGAGAACTAGAAGTTTCGTTTTATAAGCAGGGCCACCCGAGAATAATATGCAGCCGAATTCCATGATGGGGCGCATGTACATCTTGTACAACGTTATCAAGGTGTGCCTCCGTAACCCATATTTCCGGTTACTTAGCTTGTGTAGTAAGCCTGAAGCCCGCTGTGCTTTGGTAGTTATATACTCTATGTGTGGACTCCAGTTAAGTTTGTCATTATAAATGATTCCCAAATATTTTATAGAGTCTACTTGCTGGATGGGTTCCTGTTTATATAGAATTGAAATTGAAATTGGTTCTGCAAGCGGAAACGCCATGAGCGCGCTTTTGTTGACATTTAACGATAACGAAATCGACTGCAACCAAATTTCTAACATGTTAATATATCTTTGTAATTTAAGTTGTAATGAGTAAATACCACAGTCAGCAGCAAAGAGTGCGATGTCATCAGCATAAATGTAGACAGTAACTTCTTGATCTGTTAGAATTGTGCTCATTAAAGTATTAAATAATATTGGAGATAAGACTGCTCCTTGGGGAACTCCGCGCGTTTGTTTAAATCTAGATGAGGAACATCCATCCTTGACGCAGTAGAATTCTCTTGATTTTAAGAATTCTGCCACCCACCCAATAAAATATTGTGGGAAGTTCAATCTCTCTAGCGTATTTAACAATATGAAGTGCTCCACACTGTCATACGCCTTGGCTATGTCAAGCGTTACTAAAGCAGCGTATTGCCTTCTTTTACGCGCGAGCTGTATTCGGCTCTCTAAATCAGCATGGGCACACCAAATTGAGAAATCACTACGAAAGCCGATTTGGTTCGGTTTTATTACTAAATTGTCTGCCATCCAGATACTTACTCGGCTATGTAGGACCCTCTCTACTAGTTTGACCATGTTAGATGTTAGAGAGATTGGTCTGATATTATCGACTGTTAATCCTCCACCCGGATTTTTTAGTATAGGAATCACCTTTGCTATCCTCCAATCCTGCGGCACCCATGAGTTTTTTAAGGAGTAGTTAATAACATTGGCGACGTCTCGAGGCGATAAATTGAACGGAATTTTAATCATGGGTACTGTGATTCCATCTGGGCCAGGAGATGCACAGGGTAAATGTTTAATCACGTTGGATACTTCAGTCTGTGTCACTTCTTCAAAGTCAGACTTTGTCGTAGACTTGTGCCAGTTGTTTGGCACTACTGAAGTGAATCTGCTTTCCAGACCTTTACCGATTGCCTCTAAGGTAGTGGTCATTTCTTGTGCCGACAGATTATCACAAGCTACATTAACTGGTGATGGCAAGATTTTCCGAGCTCTCATATATCGGAACAGGGCTTTCATATGTTTAGGCTTCGACAGGTATTCATAATGCCTTCTGTCATAATCTTGTTTAGCCTGAGCTACCGTTCTTTTAAAGCCCGCCGCAATGAATTTATAATCGGCCCAGTTTTGTGGGGATTGATTATGTAAGAGCTGCTTCCAAGCTGCCTGACGTCGTCGGTGCTCTCTTGTACATTCATCATTCCACCAACGGCTATATACTCTTTTTGTGGATTCAACAGTAAATTCGGCTCTTTTGTAGGATCGTTTAATGACTGCGTTTATTTTCAGGGCTTTTTATCACCGCTCTCTTCCGAGTGAAAAGCCAGTGCTGACTTCAGGTCATTCCTAAATTTAGTGTAATTTACAAATACTCTTACATTTGAACAAGATGGAATTATCGGACAAGAAATTTCAAAACTTATCGGTAAGTGGTCACTGTTGGTGCCACAGTCCAGCGCTTTCCAAGAAGAAGTAGTAATGGCTGAACTGACAAAACTTAAATCTAAGGTCGACCTGGAGTGATTACGAATAAATGTGGGGGTTCTGACGTTGAGGCACGTCAGGTCATTGGCCATTGTCCACTCCCACAAGCGTTTCCCACTAAGATCAGTTCTAAAACCCCAACTCGTGTGGTGGGAATTAAAGTCTCCAACTAAAACTTTGTCTTCGCACCACGATTTTGTAGCTTGATCCAAACTTCGTGTGTCTTGAACTCCATCCGGAAAATACATATTAACTAAAGTGAAAGGAGTGCAGTTGGGCAGTGTAATGTCTACTGCCGAAAATTTCGCATTCTGGCGACATATGTTTGTATGAGCATTTGACTTTCATACTAATTCTATTACTAATAAAGAGAGCTAGACCCCCACCTCTCGATGGACGGTCTAATCGAAAAGATTGGAAGTTATTTAAATGGAACAAATTATGTGCAGATAGCCATGTCTCTTGTAATGCTATAATATCAGGAGCGAATTTAGAAGTCAAGTATACCAAATCCGTAGATGCAGAATGGATTGATCGGCAATTCCAATGGAGAATCTTAAGCGACCCTATGGTTTCGAAAGAGCTGCTTCCGCTATAGCTTTCTCTAGAATGCTTTCTTTCAAGAAATCCCTCTTTGAAAGGCTCTCCTTTTCTTTGAGATACTTTTTGTTCTTTGTTTGTTTCGGTGAGTTAGTTTTCCTTGACACAGGGGATCTAGATCTCTTCAGGGACCTAGGGTCCAAATGCATGTCATCGGAATCTATTGTATATGCAGCTTTGTCCTCACTGACACTCTGTATATCTACTGCAGAGGGTGCTGTAGACGGAGAATACGATGGTGCGGTTTCAAATTCCTCATTTTGGCTGTGGACGCCTATTGCAGAGGCTCCTGCGGGCTGATAATACGATGGCGCAGTTTCAGATTCACCGTCAGCTATTGGTCGTGAACTCTCAACATGTTGGGATTCTAGGCCTGACTCTCCCGCTGTACCAAATATGCGAGTCATCTGGTTAGCCAAAATTTGAGATAGAGAATCGCAAAGGTTAGAAGTCAGTCGTTCCATGGCTTTTTCTAGAGCCTTTTCTATGGCCTCCGCTATATTCAGGGAAATCGACCCATTTATTTCCGAGAGATGTCGTGCTGCAACACTGGCATACCCCTGAGTTCTAGTCTGTATTTCCGCTAGGGCTTCTCGTCGAGAACAGCGCCTACGCCCTATAATTTCAAGAATTTGCATTTCTCGAGCCTTTGCAGAACAATCAGGATTATCTGCACAGTGTTGTTCGTTGCAGAGACAACATTTCTCTTCTTTAGCTTTGCAGTAATTTGTTTTGTGGTTGTCACCACACACTCGGCATCTGAGTTCTGACCTGCATCCTTTAATAGTGTGACCGTATCGCCAGCACTTCGTACACTGGAGTGGTCGCGGTGATAGCGGTTCCACTCTGTATATTAGTGGCCATGCCTTGATTTCGCTTGGGAGATTCGCTCCAGCAAAGGTTACAATTACCGACTCAGTCGGCGTCTTCTGCTTCTCTACTAGTCGTGCACACCTATAAACGGAAATAGCACCAGTCACGGCAAACATCTCTAATACCTCAGACGGGGTCAAGTTAACATCGACACCGCGAACAATACCTTTCACACATGCCAGATGCGGAGGAATAAAGGCGCTCACCGGATTGGTCGCGAAACTCGAACACTCCAATAGGTCTTAGACACAGAGCTGATCAGATGAAAAACATAGAATACCACCTCTGCCGAACTGGCGGACCTCTGTGATGCTGTGAAAGTGAGACGTCACAGCTCTAAGCTCCGCCTGGATCACTTTCGGATTCTTCATCCGAATGAAGCCGTCATTGCTAGGGACGAGGGCCACAGGAACTGCGGGAATGCCGTTGCGTAGAAACTGATCCACTGGTATTTCCTGTGGCGGAAGTGAAGCAGACCAGGGGCAAGCCCCGGGTCCAGGTGAAGAAAACTGCATCTAAGTGAACTTTCTAGCGCTAAAAGCGCTTACTTAGCTGTAAAAGCACTATAGGAACACCTAATAAAGACAAAGAAAGCACAGCCACTACACAAACTTAGGCCAAAACCCTAGAGCAAGCACGACAAGCTACTTGCGTGTTCGAGCGTTCAGCTTCGAGCGTCCGGTTCCGATGGCTTCCTTCAGTGGATTCTTCTTCATCATCTCCTCGGTCGCGCTTCTTCTTCTTTGTGGCTGCTACCTCGACAAACATGCCGCAATATTGATGTGAATTGCAGTGGGGATCATTCAAGAACTATGCCCCCAAAAATGAGCAGTATTGGTTGCGTTTCCGAGATCCTAGGGCAAATGATGTGCGGTGGTGTCAATTGACACCGCCAGGGCCGAAAGGGTTTAAACCAGCACGTCATGCAAAATATTAGAACATATAATTTTGAAACACTTAACCGTTTCTTTAGAAGGTAATGGCGTTTTGTCATCTTGCCAGCACGGGTTTCGCAGCGGATTATCGACTACCACGCAACTAACAGAAGTTGCTCACGATTTAGCATTATCTATTAACAACTGCATGCAAACGGATATCATACTATTAGACTTTGCAAAAGCGTCTGATTCCGTATGCCACAACAAATTAGTTGCAAAACTTCGAAGTATTATTGGAGATGGAATATTAACAAATTGTGTTAAGGACTTCTTAACTAATCAATCACAATATGTCCTGTATGACCATGTACCATCAGAAAACTTGCCTGTTACGTCCTGAGTACCACAAGGCTCCGTTTTGGGGCCTTTGTTATTTCTTGTTTTTATTAACGATATCACAGACAGTATCTCTTGCACCATTAGGCTTTTCGCCGACGACTGCATTATTTACAAAGAAATTAACAGTCATTCAGATCACCTTGCACTAAGCGATTCTTTACACCATCTTTCCAACTGGTGCGACATGTGGCAAATGTCGATTAACCCAAAAAAAAAACAGTGTGCATGATGATAACCCAAAAAAAAAGAAGCTATCCAGTATGACTACAGCATTAAAGGCACCAGGCTTGAAAAAGTGAATGCGCACAAATATTTAGGCGTCACGATAACGTCAAGCCTCAGATGGGATGCGCACATTTCCAACATTACTTGTTGGTTGCTCTGCGCAAGCTCTTTTATCTTCGCAGATGCCTTCGGTTGGCCCCTCACTCAACCAAGCTTTTAGCCTATACTACTTACGTAAGACCGGTATTAGAATATGCTAACACAGTATGGTTTCCTTATACAGTCACTAACATTCAAAAGCTAGAACATGTACAGAGGAAGGCAGCAAGATTCATCTGCAACAAATATAAGCGCACTGATTCTCCTACAAATATGTTAGCAAGCTCTAGCCTCCAAACACTTGCGATTCGAGCAAAACAAGCGCGCCTTAAATTTCTTTTTCAGCTACTTCACAACCATTATAAAATTGACCCATCATTGTACATCCGTCCGTCAGACTCCCGCGTTATTAGGCACAAACATTCATACACACTGAAGAGTAGTCTTACCGCAACGACACGTGCAAGCACTCCTTTTTTCCACTTGCCATAAGGGAATGGAACTGTTTGGATTCCTCCATAACTAGTGCGAAATCGGTATGCGACTTTGCACTAAAATTATAAAATATGTTCTCTTAATGCGGCAATACTCGCATTACCAGAAGCATTGCGCCACCAGTGAAAGTTTATTAGTGGAGTGTACAAGTGTTAACTGGAGTGTTTGGAAGTTTGCTATTTGTTTGCCTGTGTACCACTGCACTTCATGCAAAATTTCTCTTCTTTTTGGTGATGGTTTCTTTGTCTTTGCAGATGTAAACAATTTGTATATTTTTCGCTCTTATACTTTGTGATGACTGTCATTTCACTACATTCCTGTTTCTGTTTTCTGCACTGTTAATGTACCACCTGCATGTACAATCTGTGCGCCCACCTGCTATGGTCTCGGAATGAGACTGGCAGTATTGAAAATAAATAAATAAATAAATAAATCCAGGCGGTGGAACAGGGTGCGCAGGTGGGCTTCATGCTCAGGGTCGGATGAGCTTGCTACAAGGAGGTCATCAAGGTAGGCAAATACGAAATAGAGACCTCGCGTGACATCGTTGATAGTGCGCTGAAAGGTCTGTGCAGAGTTGCGCAATCCAAAAGGCATCCTCACATATTCAAACAGACCGAATGGGGTGGTGATGGCCGTCTTCGGAATGTCGGCGGGTTCTACAGGAATCTGATGGTAAGCCTTCATTAAGTAAATCTTAAAGAAGATTGTGCACCCAGCCAAATTTGATGCGAAATCCTGTATGTGAGGAAGTGAATAGCGGTCTGGTAAGGTGTGGGCATTGAGAGCGCGGTAATCCCCACATGGTCTCCAGTCGCCAGGATCTTTCTTCGGCACCATGTGGAGTGGCGACGCCCAGTTGCTGGAGGAAGGCCGCACAATGCCGAGTTCAAGCATGTGCTCAAACTCACGGCGGGCGATGGCGAGGCGTTCTCTAGATAGTTGACGGGGTCGTGTAAAAATGGGAGGTCCAGTGGTCACAATGTGGTGAGTGATGGAATGCTTCACCGGTGACTCTCTGGTGTGCAGCTTCGTGATGCTGGGAAAGTCGTCGAGTATTTTTGCATACGGCGAAGCAGGTGTGAGAGCTCGCAGTCCCGTTGGCGAGGAAGTACAGAGTACACCGTTGATGGAGAGGCGGGTTTTGCGATCAATGAGGCGATGAGCATGCATGCCCACAGCAAGGTTGAAAAAACTGAGGAAGTCAGCTCCAAGAACAGCTTGCGAGACGTCAGCGAGGATGAAAATCCAGCGGAACGTACGGCGTAGTCCAAGGTCAAGTGTAAGAGAGCGTTGTTGGCCGTATGTGCGAATGGCGGAATTGTTGATCGCTTGGAGTGGGCAGGTCTGTTCGTTGCGACGGCGATCTGCACACGAGGCCGGGATGACGCTAACCTGGGCTCCTGTGTCGACGTTCAGTTTTCGAACTGATTTTATTATCGCGCTGCACCCGCCGCGCGGCCCAAATGCCAACTTTTTTTTCCTTGACGAACAGCGCATTGAGGCGCTACACATCTATTAAACAAGCGGCAGAATGTTCTTTTCGTTTTGTGCTCACATGGAACCAATGAGCAGCAAGCAGAGGAAAAGCCGGTTCACTAGGCAAACACATTTCCCTAAATGTTTCGCGCGCCCGCGAGGCGTTGTGGGATTGCTTGAAAGAGGTCTATTGAAACAAGGCCTGTACACATGCCTTTTTTTTTTTTGGAATCTTCGTTGGTGCAAAAACAACTTTGAATCGTAGCAGGATTTGACTTTTGGTAGAATGCAAATGATAACTTATAAAATATATTACTTTTTAAAATTTGCTATACTCGAAGCACAAAAGTTGGTATTACAAGATTTTTAAACATAAAAATATGAACTGATGTGAGGGTAACATCCTTATTTGACCTTAAAGCGGGGCTTCGGGCGAGTGCAGATTTTCTCTAAATATACGATTTTACGGCTTAGCATCACTTCACTGCAGTGAATCCACTTTTACTGAGGGTTACATGCGAAATAAAGTACACTTGTATAGGTGCTTCCGTGGCTTAGCACCACTCCACTGCAGTCAAACCACCTTTACAAAGTGTCACATGTGGACTAATATGCACCTATTCGTTTATTTTGAATATTCAAAATTCTCAAAAATATCGATTCGATTCAAATCATATTTAAAATCTGCATTATTCGTCTGAATATTCAAACCTATAGCTAACAAATGTTATAGCAGCTGTGCTTTAACGTATGTGCGCTCTCTCGCATTTCACGCCCATGGGCAGGAGCCAAACCCTTGTTTCTGAGCTTAGCAGTGCAACAAGTTAGCCACTAAGATACCATGACAGGCTCTATTAAATACAAGGAGTGAATGCCTACGACGGCTTCTTAAAAGGACAAATGCTATGATGCGCTAATAATTGATGCCCATACATGGTACAACTGTAGTTAAACTAAATGCACAACAGACAAAGGCATGCAAGAGGAAAAAAGTGCTTCCTCTTTTAAAGGTCAGATTTGTGTGTCACATATGGCGGGAGTGATGTGTGTGAAGGTCCAGTACTATAAGTCTTAGTACACTAACACTTGCTTGGTGTTTCAGAATTTTCGAAAGTGTTTGGCAAACTATCAGTTCATGAAAAAGGTGTCAGTTAAAGTTATAAGCAATGCTCAGGGGTGGAACTGGGTACATGGGTTTGGGCGCAGTCCTGGGAGCAGGCAAAAGTGCCTTTTGTAGCAGGCTTGGAGCATCCGGAAAGACTTTTTTTAGAGAAAGCTTGGAGCAGCCAGAAAGACCTCTTTAAGTGAGATTGAATCCAAAAGAGGTAACTGATAATCTCGATTCTCAATTGCTATAGTTCTTTAACAAGGGTGCCAATAGTTGCCATGTGCACCCTGGTCCGAGGAATATTGACATGACTCATCCATGCATAGTAAAACAAAGGCAAAGCCTTGAAAGGAACGAGTTCCTTACATGCTTTTCTCATAGCACTGTGCCACTTCCACATGACATTGTGTCCTGAGTTCTGATTTTTTTTGTGCTTTAGCACCAGCGTTTGGTGTGAAGCATGCTGGCTATTGGCGTGGTGCCTTCTTTCAGAGGAGGGTGCAGGAGCATGCATGCTTCATAGAAGCGGCTGTTGGTGGCTCGTGTAGCTGCAAAGGGCTCATTAGGGGCTGTGCTTGGGGCTTCTTTTAATGTTGTTTAAGTGCTCCTTTGTGTCAGCTTTGGTTACATGCTTGTGTGGAATCACCTTGTTTTATGGCTGACTAAACTATCAAATTTTTTGCTTCTATTTTTGGGGGACTGCCGCTTACAAATTTGGCCCTTATAAATAACTAGGCAGGCAGCTGTGCTTTTTTTTTTGAAAATTTTGTCTGCTGTTGATGCATTAGTACTCATCACTACCAGTTCCACGACACTCCTCATACAGCCTGAATATGTCATTTACACTGCTGCTGCTTGCACTTATCTTTTTTGTATGCATGTACTCTATTTGCTCACATAATAATTGCACTTTCTTCATTTTTGGATAATTTATTGATTTAAAGGTGTGGTTTGTACAGCGGGTAAAGTTTTGGAACAGGTCGACTAAATCTGAAACTGGAAGCTGGAATTGTGATGGCTACGTTGTGCCATAACCAAACCATATCAGGTTGAAGTGTGCCTACCTTCATGTTACAGGTGCATGTTTAGATTGCCTTGTAATGAAGAAGCCCTGAAAAGCCTCTCCAAGTAATCATCAAATGTCTTCATTAGAGAAACCTAATTCATCCCAAATTGACTGTTGGAAAAGTTTTTGAAATCTGCGAAGTACTAGCGGAGTTACAGGAATTTGTCACATGCTTTACGTGCTTTCTTTCATCTTTTGTTCGAGTGAGCACACTGAAAGCTACGCAGGAGGGGAGGAATAGGGGCAAGAAGCTATGCCTATTTATTAATGTGCGTCCTGACCTTGAGCACTTTCATTCCCCCCCCCCCTTTTTTTTTCTTCAAACATGGGGCTTCTCAGTGTAATCACGAACAGTTGTATGGGCATGTGGCAGCCTCCCGTTGCGGTTGTAGACATTGCACTTGAAGCACAGTTAGTTGGATTTGGAGTCTCATTTTTTGAGGGAAAACAGTGTTTTTCAGGTGACTGATAATAAATTATGAATAACAGGCTGCGTGCATCCCTATAATGTCTGTCTCACATGCTCTCAAGTGCCATGACTACCCTAGGCAGCATTTTCTGACGGTGCTCGAAAAGTGTTGCGGGGCCACTTCAGTTGCTTCATGGAGAGTGCTGTGTACATTTTACTGATATTGTTGAAAGAAATGTCCATTTTAGCATGTCTAATTCCTGTACATCTGCCTCCTGCTACACTTTATAAAAACAATTTGAAAGCGATTTAAGTGATGACAGAAGATGACCCAGGCCACTAAATTGCTGGACATTTAATGTTATCGTCGAGGCACTCGAACAACAAGAGGAAAAGGTCTCCTCTCTGGTGCAAATGTGCCCTTAATTGGCTATGCTTTATATGGTTTTGCCTGCTTCAACATCATCAAAGTGCATGAAGAACAAGAAGAAGAATTCTCTGTGGCACGAGTGTGCGATCAAATGCTTAGCTATTTCTGGTTTTCCCACCTTCTCTTGAAACCTATTGTACAGTTTGGGTGCCAAAGCGAATTTGAATATAAAAGTGTGAGTGTTAATTAAACATTTATCTAGAACTTCTTAAATACTTCTGGAATTCTTTTCAAATACTTCGTGTGAAATTCTAGAAAAAAGTTGGAGAGGCTTGCGAAGTTTATTCTTATGAAATGAAAGTCTTCCTTTTGGCAAAATTTATGAAGTGTTGGTAGGGTAGCGTTTCGTAGTTGCCTTATTAAAAATAACGCAATGCAGCATTTGAATTGTGTTTATATACATCATTTCATGCAGCCAAAGAGCTGATCGAATTTCAGGTCGAAAACCACTATAGCTAAGCCCTTGCCTCTGCCACATCTATTATCTTGTTAGAATCTGTCCTTTTCTAGAGCCAGTACATTTGCGACCGTAGCAGATCCAGAAAGGCAGCTTTCTACGCAATACGAGCTGTGATGAGGTGAAACATATTAAAATTTGGAGGGTTCCTTTTAGTCAGACATTGACCGTATTTATTGTCTTTGGTAAGCTAGAATAGTTCAAATAGCAAAATTTGCAATACGAATTGAATTGAATGGCAAACATTATTCGAAAGATATTCAAAAATATGAATATTTGTCTACCCCTACTTATTCTTTACTTCACATTTTTACCCCATTTTTTGTTCTCGGTAGAAATGACGTGCCATTATAAATGCTGTGCTAAGGCCCCATGATCAGAACTCATGCACGTGCCTAGAGCTGCACGCATGTTCTTCTGTGAGACCTTCTATTTACCTGTTTGAATTCAATATTGTGAAACCTCTTGGATCAATTTCCACTATTGAAACTTTATTATTCATAGTAGTTAGGCTAGTAAATTGCCCTCCCACACACAAAAAAGGATCACAGAGACATTTTTCCAATGCAGGTTCATCTGAGAGGCAAAAGAAGAAGGCTTGGCTGCGGTCGTGATGCAAGGAGGCCACAAAGCTCCTGTGGAGTGTCCTTGAGCTTCAGAATAAGAGCCTCATAGTAGCCCCGCGTTGGAGTACTTGTCGCATCAAGAGGACAGATAGGTGCCCCTAAACAGGGCCCTGACAGTGAGAAATTGGAAGGTTGTGGCTAGTGATTATTGCCTAAAGAGGGACTGACACAAATTTTTTTGTCTTGCATTATTAACATTGTTGACAGCCTATTAGTCACAATGTGGCGAATTGCTTGCTGCAGCATGGGAGAGATGGACAATTGCTGTCTGTTTATTACAGACTAGTTTTATCTTGGCACAGCTCCGAGAACATGAGCCACATGGTGCAACAAATGCCAGCTAGCGTGCAAAATGGTACACATAAAACGGGGTTTCCTGTTGTAAGTAGCACTTGCACAGCTGGTCTATCAATAGTGAAGGCAGGCGGTGACGACCGACTCAAGAAAAAAAAGCGCTGGGGCAAACAGCTCGCGCTCGGCACTTCTGGCTTAAGAGATGGCCCACTATGGACATATTGTTCTTCTTCCTCCTTACACACAGAACACTGATGCACTTCCGTGCTGCCTGCATCGTGTGGTCATTCTTTCGATGCTGCCTATGCAGCACAATGTCGTTGTCATCAACTTAATTCGTTGTCGTTTGGGTGTAAAGATTTTCTTGAGGCATCCTAACGTTTCCACATGTTTACATCAGGCATAGACACAGCAGTCACTGAATAGTAGCCTGCTAGCACAAGCGTGGCCAAAGAGCAACAACGACTATGATGTCAATAATGTAGCTGTACCAACACTGAGCTCGGCCACAATCGTGGCGCCTGGAAGTTGGGACTCAGCTTCAGGCCACTTTCAGTGATTTTATGATGCGAGGTGCAACATGTAGCACTGGATCAGGCACCCAAACTTCAATATTCATATAATTGGCCGTCTAAGCTACAATTGTTCATCAAATTTCGTAGATATATGCATGTTCGAGGGAATTGATGTCACAGGCTATATGAGCCACAAAATTTTGTGTCAGTACTCTTTAGGGTATTTTGCTGTATTTCAACCTACAGGTAAACAAAAGAGTAAAATATTGAGTAAGTGCTGCATGTATTTGCCCATGACTGTGCAGATGGTTTTGCAAAATTTGTGAATCAGCCAGCAGATGAGCACGCACCTAGCCGGCTGAGAAAGATAAAAACACTTCCTTGCAAAATGTTTAATCATATAACTAAATTTGACGATGCAAAAATATTTGTCTTGTTTTTCTCCAATGTCCCGACACTACACTACATGCAACACTTTGTTCCACTCATTTAGTTTACTGCACTTTCGAAGCACCATTAAATTGCCCATTGTGGCATATTCGTATTTTTTACTCTTTATAAACTGGCATTGCCTTATTATCACGCTTAGGCAAACATTACTTATGATCCTTACTGCTTGCCCATAGGAATCGATGATGTTCTGCAGAAGGACTTGTTTTTGGGCTAGTTTATGCTTGCTTAAAATTATATGGTGTTTGGTTCTGTGTGACCATTCTCTCTCTTTTTTTTTGCACTACGTTATGATTTTGAGCATGAACTGGGGAATTCATGGGACCCCTATCACCTATATTACCCACAAACCCTCTAACTCCTGTATGGCCCTATACCCCATATGCCCTATATGGTCCATAAGCCCTATATCCCTTATATGGGCCGTAATCTCTATGCCTCTTATATGGGCTGTAATCCCTGTATCATGTGTATTTAATAATATCATATGATACAGGTCGAATTTTCAGTATGGTTGGATCCCCTGATGACGAAGCATTGCGGATCCGGCCACTGTCTTTCGGTTCGCAAGGTCGTCTTGGCTGCGGTTTAGAAATTCGCGATGGAAAGCTTTGGCAGCAGCACTCGGATGCCAATTTATTGAACGATTTTATTGGTATTACGGGCATTTCTTAAGGTGCTATTCGACGGCTTTCGTCAGCCGTTTGACTGAGGCGTGCGTGGGACTTTAGCACATGCTCATGATAAAATTGGTCTCCGAAATGTGATTTCCTTTTCGCAGATAACCAGCAGTTATGGACAGCAGAAGTGGCAGTTCTGTGGCCCGGAGAATCGTCAGTCGATGCAATAACATCAAATACAAAGGACTCTGTTAAGATGGTCAGTGCCTGCATGTGCTTCGTTCTGCAAGTAGGAATTCGTTAACGTGCTACATTTTAAAAGGAAAACTGTGTATTTGGGCCATCTTCTTGGTTGCTTGAGTTTCTTTTCGCAAGAGTGCGCTTTCGCGTCGAGTGTACGCTGTGGGGTACTGCATCTGCCTTAACCGTAATGGTTTATCACAAAAGTTCATGTTTTTTTTTGCAATAATAATATCGTACTTGTAGCTTTGCAGGTAATGAATGATTTATATTCGCAAAAGCGTTGAATAAATTGAGCTTTGCACAAGTACAGTAATGCATGCAAGAAGTTGGTGGTCGAGTTATAGATATCTCACGATCATCCCTACTGAATAGGTGTAATGGCCAGTGCGACCATACAAGCTCTTTCTTGGATACCTTTAAAATGTGTAGTTTGCAGTATTCTATTGTTCACTCGGACAGTGCGTACCGTGGGGCTGTTCCCACGCTCATCTTCATGATTAATTGCTTCTCATTAAAATTTTCAATGACAAAAATACAAGAAGATGTATTTGCATAGAAGAAATTCCGGTAACTTGCTATACACAAATGTGAAACTACTTGCACGCTAATGCTCAGGCTTTTAAGTTCTCTCTCTGAGTTGTGCTACATGTCCTCACAAATGCGCTGTTTAATGAGCTCAACTCTAATTAAAAATTGCCACATTCAGGGTCTCGCAAACTTCCGGCTGTTGGCCCTCACTGCAATGTTGAAGCGTCCTGTTTAGCTACGATAGCCGAGCGGCCACAGTAGAAAGGCCTTTCATCCCGGGTTCGAATCCCAGATTGCGATGGGCTTTTTCCTCAACGGGAAACCTTCGTTCCCCAGAAATATGTGTGGATTTCTTTCGTAGTGTCATACATAAATGGGTGGACTGACATTTGCTAAGCCTTGCGGAGCAGTGCAAAGCTTCCTTGTTTTTGTTTACACTTACCCTCATTATAACGAAGTTGCATATTACAGGAAAATAAGTCTGTTAAATCTAAAAATTTGTTGTGTAAAAGTATGTTTTTAACACTATAGTAAAGGCAAAATTCTTCTTCTACTTTGTTATAACCGATATCTTGTTATATCCGGTTTCGTTATATTAAGGTGTAAATGCATTTGTTTGCAGGCTGTCGTGGCCGGTGCACCACGCCTTCGCAACGATGCCCATGAAGGAGAGGCTGCCTTCGTTCACAAGTCCCTGAACACAGCGAGAGGGGAGGGAAACGAAGAGGTGCGCGAGATCATGACTGACCGACTGCTCAGGTGAATAGACGAGTGCCTTGTTCGCCGGGATCGTGCGCTCTTGTCAAAGGCCGAGAAGTATTGGCTTTACAAAACTATTTAGAGGTAACAAAGTAACCATGCGTGTATGTCTGTCCAATGTTTAGCATGTATATTATTAGATACCCTGAAAGTCCTGCTGTAGAGAAACTTCACATCAATTAAAGGGGCACTGAAGGGAAGAGCGGTTTTTTTTTTCATATTACAGTAGAACCTCTTTATGAAAAAGTGGGATATAGCAAGCTAACAAATATAACGAAGCGATTGTAATTCCCTTGAAGTTCCCATAGACGCCCATGTATTTAAGACATTGTTTTAACAAAATGAAAGATTCTTCACAATGGATATACGAACCATTCTTTGTTCACACTGAGCATTTGCTGATCATTTTAGTATGCATCAATTCAATATCTTATAGCATCTTGCGCTCCCCGAGAGTTGCCTGCCAACACGCGCGTGGGTGCGAGTCTCCCTGCCTCCCCTTTCCTTGGGGACTAATCGACTCGCCCCCGCAGCAACTCATGCGAGCATGTGCATGTACTGGCCTGCCGTCTCCTGTAAAACTCGTTGACCCGCCCGTGCATGTGGCCTCCTTCCTTTTCTCTTCAGCTCTGCGCTGGGACAGTGAAGATTGAGGCTATTTTTCTTTTCGTTTTCTGTGGAAGAGCTACACCACCTCTATTCGCAACTTTCAGGTACTGTGACGCCGCTGAGCGGTGAAGGCTAGAAGCTGTGTTGAGATGATTGAAACTTCGAACCTGCTTCGAACAATAGACGCTGCTGCTTGTTTTCTCGCGTTTGTGGTCGTTTTTCAACGTTGTGATAGGTCTTGATATTGCCGTAACCCTTCGATTTTCCTAAGTTAAAAGGAAAGTAGACAGACAGAGAAAAAGCCGACTGATTGCACTGCAAGCCTCGATGCTCTGGGAGAAAAATTAGGCATCCCGTTCAAATTAGTGCCCCAAAAGCCATCAGGGATTAAGAAGGTTCTATTTAGCAGGCAAATAACCAAGGCTCGTGAATGCATGGAGCACACATTTTCTGCACGAGTACAGCAACTTTGAAGTTAGCAGTTCTCGTGCCTAGTTCGTCTGCTCGACATAATACAATTTTGCACATATTTATCTTCCCAATATGTTACCCGGCATTTATTTAGTTAATATATTATGTTAGCGCTCCCCTACTTGCTCATAAACAAATCCAAGGGCCATTGAAGCGCAAAAAATTGAGTCTTTGTCAAAAGTGTACTTTCCGGTATCATTTCTTGTGAGGCTATCATATGAACGACAGCCATGTTCAATGTATAGTTGCACCGCCAATAGGTCATGAAAGTTGTGACTCAGTTTCCGCCGCTAGACACGAGATGGACAATGGCAGTGGCAAATGTAAGCGTGAAAATATAGTAATTGAGCAGAAGTCACAATGTTGAAAGCCGTTGAGTCCGGCGTCAAAAAAAAAAAAAATGTCGAAAGATTTTGGTGATGTTGCCAGTGAGTGTGCCGCGGATGAACCGGCTCTGACGTCAAGGGACACTCTCTTTGACGCCAGCGTTGTGCCTGGCTGCGACACTTTCTGCACGTACATCGGTGCTGATAATGACGCGGTGACAACCAACTAGTTGCGACATGTGGGGATTGCGCGTAAAACGACGCACAATCCCCACATGACGACTGTGACGAATGTGTTGACACCCTGAAACTTAATCTTGGCGAACCTGTACCAACGCCCGCGCAACGCAAGGAGGCATTGGCTCGCGCAAGTGCTGGATGCGACAGACAAACGCCTCCTCTAGAAAGATGCCTGTGACTTGAGCCGAAGAGCTGGTTCCCGACCCTCTCCTGTTCTCTCTTCCTCCATTGCCCCAACCAGTGTCTGCTGTGAGCGCTCCTTACGGTGGCCGCTTTAAACCTTGCTGCTTCTGAGATAAAAGGATTGTGGCAACAAAGTGGCAACAAAGTCATGCCTCAGTGATGGCGTCACTTTTGAATCTAGTGGAAGTACTTGGATGGATGGATGGATGGATTGATATGGCTGTACCCTTTAGATCAGGCAGTGGCAAATGCCACCTAGCTGTGATTCTTAGTGAACAAAAACTAGATTTATCTTTTTGTCCCCCTCTAAATAGTAAAGTTAAGGACTTAAACTTGCAGTGAAGAATTTAATTTTCACTTCTGCCTTGATTGAAGCCACCAATCAAATAACCTCCTTCTAGTGAATTCTACCCCCTTAAAGTCTATTTTTCCATCCCTTTCCCTAAACCCTAGTGCTTTGAAAAACTCTGCGCTATCATCCTGAACTATAGGGTGAAGCCCTGTGCAGAACATTATCAAGTGTTCAGCAGTTTCCTCCTCCTCTACACATGCACTGAATACCGTGTCTACTCCTTCGTATTTAACCCAATAAGTCTTGGTTCGCAATACCATAGAATCTCGACGATACAAATCTCACGGAGTCACAAAATATTCGTAATAGCTGAAATTCAAATCATCAGAACCCATGCAAAACTACCCAAGCTAACACTGAGTCGGAGGCACTCATTTTCGGCACTAGAGAGAAATTTCTTTTTTGGAGAAAAAAATCTCTGATGTCTTTCTGCTTCTAAGGAGACTTCCCTGGAATCCGTAAAAACACGTGCACGTGTCGTCACTGATTTCTTCAGCAACCATAGCACGCCTCACGACGTCGAGTGCGTGCAGAGTTTCAGCCTCCGGTGGTGGTCCTTCATCGTTGCCCTCGTCTATTTTCTCGCTATCGTCGCTGGAATCGGTAACCTCAAACGTGGCCTCGTTGACAATATCTTCCACCGTGGGCGCACCACAAGTGGTAAGATTGTCATCCGCCGTACAAAGGTCATCCGAACACCCGCCATCAAGGCATTCCCAACCCTCAATGGTCTCCTCCGACTCTGAAAGGACCTCTGGCACCTCTTCGGGAATCCTTAAGAAGCCGCATTTGCCAAAGCAGCTCACAAAGGTGGTCGGCGTTACTCTATCCCAAGCCGTTGCGATAAAATGAACGGGGTTGAAAAGGCTTATTCGCCGGCCACCTTTGTCTTTTTTGTCGATTTCGGCAAGGAGGCGGCGCACAAGAACGCTCTTGAAGTGGTGCTGGACGTTTTTTATAATCCCAGCATCAGGCAGTTTCAAGTGCATCGTCTTGTTTGCTGGCAAAAAACAAAACAGCTAGACGTTTTGTAGCGTCATTTGCTTCGGGTGGGTGGCGCAATGGTCAGAATTCAGAACCACAAACTACTGTACTCCTGACCTGCCCAGATGGCGGGGTTCCTATGGGAGGGCGTGTCCCTACTCTCGTTCAATCGCTCACCATTGATGGCGCTACCAATAACCTATTCGTCTGCTACTCTACGACTGTTTGGACAGCGCTGGAGTAAGAATGCCTGCATTCTGTGATGAACTGCCTGCATATATATGACTATTTCTTCACTTAGATGGCTGGGAAAGCAAGCTTTTCAGTGCGGTAATTTATTTATTGCACACTGGTTCAGAAACATGGGAACCCGTAGACTCGCATAGTGTAGAACAACCTATGTGGTGTCGCCGTTTAATTGCCAACGGTTTCTGAATGACTCTTATTATGTTTATTTCCGAATAATTTTTCATTTGTGCATAGTTATTACACAATATCTGTGCTCTATTGGCTGAAATATGACCACAAATGCTGAAAATGACGTCAGTAACTACTGCCACACCACTCGTAGATTATGGCCCTAATGGCAGAAAGTAGACATAAACATGGGTGGTGGAGACGGGCTGTCTGGGCAGTTCAGGAGTAGAGTAGGTCATGATCACAACAATCTTCGATTCTTGCAGGCCATTCCTTTTTCAAGAAGAGACAGAAATTCTTTTAACAGGGCCACCGTCGTCCACGCTTTTTGTTTGCGCGATAGACGCATGGTAAATGGCTCTCGCGCTTAAAGCTACACTAAAGGAAACTATTACGTTGTCGTTGATTGATGAAATGGCGGACCAGAAACCTCGCAGTGTTACTTTTGTGCCAAGGAAGCGCCTATTTTGAAATAAAATCGCGTTTTAGTGGTTCACATCGGGTTAGCACACTTCAAACTACCCACCTCTAGAAGCGGACCGACCGGACCGGCTCACGTCACTGTTGCCGTGCACAGCGTTGCCTGGCTGCGCTAGAAGCAGTAGACTGAAAACAGCGGGAGCCACAGCAGCAACAACGGGCATTGATCAATTTCCCGCCATTGGCTTCGAGATTGCAGACACTTTTGTTTCAACTGCACCTTGTTAGATATCACCAATTGTCCCGTGTAACCATGCGAAAATTGAATTTTTTAAGCACTCGCGTCTCCATACTAACGTCCCAGCGGTTCTTTTTTCATGAAGACGAACAAGCAGCACCCAGTTTTTAACAACGGTCTCGTCAGCCTTCTTAGCTTCCCTGCAGACGCGTTTGAACACGAGATCGTGTCTCGTCTTGAAACAGTGCAGCGACCCACCTGGGGCCTGGAATCCGTCGATGTGCAGAGCAAGTGTGATCTCGTCCGCTTTCTCATGCAAAGCTTTGCCGTCAACGTTCACAACGGCTATAGTACCCTCCTTGAACCAGATTAAAAAAGCTTCTTCAAGCTTCACATGTTGGGCTGTCTTTGCTTGCTTCGGGTTGACACTGAATTAAAGCGCATTTTTCATTATTGTGTCCCGCTGTGCAACAATTGTGCTCAATGTCGACCTAGCGAGGCCTAGCTCCCTAGCCAACTCCGTGCGTTTTTTTGGGGGGATCCTAATCGACCTTTCTAAAGATGTCCAGTTTCTCCTTAAGGGGGACACTGTACTTGAGACGAAATGCCAGATATTTTTTCAATGTTTATAAAGAAAATTCACAGTGTGAATGAGTTTTCGATGCTGATATCAAAAATGTAATTACAGTTCCTCTAAACCAATTAGTTTTTGAGATATTCTAAAATTATTCACCTATTGTTTGCCGGTATAACGACACAAGAAATTTGTCATGATAAGCTACTATTGGCACATGCGTGTGTACTAATGAACATAAGCTACACAACGGCAGGAGTGCTTTTTGAATTGATAATTTTAGCAAGGTTTGTCGCACCTTTCATTTTAGTGTTACAGACACACCCACTTTATGCTCCAATTTCTGGCAAAAAAACGTTTTTTTTTGAAGATCTCGATAGAAAATTCCAACCTATCATTGTGTAAACTAAAGATACAGCTACATGTCACAACAAAAATTAGTCCTAGCTGCTCTAGAGGCAGAGATATATTTTAGACAAATTTGCAACTGCAGCAAACATTGAATCCTGTGAAATCATGCAAAAACACAAGTCTATTTTGGGCAGACAGTATCACGGAAAAGCTGTTTATTTACAATGGTTTGCAAATTCAGCTTTTTCGGTTGGTACCAGGCATGTGGTCCTTCTAATTTGTGTCACCTAAATGGCGTTTTTTCAATGCCCGCTGCATGTTTTCCGCAGAGGCACACTTGCGAGCTGATGCGGTCGCTGTGTGCTCGTCTGCCGACTAGGCCGCTTATCAATCAGTTCGGTGATGCCCATGTGCGACGAATGTGTGCGCGTAATCTTCAATCCGTCGTATAATAAAGCGGTTTTCCAGCTTGTCCAGATTGAGTTGTTGATGTCGCAGACTGAACTCGTGCACTCGCTCATCAATTTCAAGGCTCCAAAAGCAGCGAGGTGTTAGTTTCATTTTCGAGTGGAGGCCGCGGTGCAATATGTTCATCGTTGCGGACGCGTCGTTACAAGCACTCTACCTGTTGCTAGTAGCCTTCATTGCGCGGGTGGCGAGGATGTTTACTGTAAGCGGAGTGATTTTCTGTTGTTTGCCGACGCGCGGTAAACTCCACTCTGACGACCCGTCACGCAGTTCACGTCAGACGGGGGGAACCCGCGGCATCGGCACGTTTAGTGATAAGACTGCGCTTCTGTTCCATTGTTGCAAAGATTGCTATCTCTCGTAGTTTCACTTCTGCTTTTTCACTTGCCGTCCTGTAGCTGTTGAGGCTTCAAAACACTGCAGCTTTCAGCAATGTTGTCGACAACCGACGGGCTTGTACGTGAGTTAGGCCTACACCAGTGAATTGGCGAGGGCCGTTGAGCGCCGTGAGTTCGCTATCCTTCCTGTCCTGAGTGATAGCGTGGCTCTTTCTGAAGTTCACAGCGAAAGAACGACCGCCACACCCGCTTCACAAGTTAGTGCGGCGACGAACTTCTTTACTGCGGCAGGCAGTCGACAGCACCATGACAAAATGGCGCATGTCCGTGCGCGTCACGACGAAGAAGCAGACGCCGGAAACGCCACTTGGCCAATCGGGTGCCTAGGTTTTGCCACGTGCCTGAAGTAGCCAATATAATCACGTGGTGGTGCTTCTCGATGTCGCGTTTTTGCTGAAAAACCAATGAGCAAGGCGAGCCACTAGTAATCGCAAATTGAAGATGAAGAACGACCCTTTCAAATGAGACCAAGATGACTACAATAGCTCGTGTGTAAGGGCAACGGTTTGGCGTGGAAAAAGCGCGACTTTAGCGTCTATTTGTGCCTAGATTAATCACACAGGGGTGTTGTAAATTGATTTTGTGCCAGAAATAATGTCGCGAGAAGCTAGAGACATCTCAGATGAGTGCAAAACTAGTTGCAGATTATGGAAATGTGTGAACTTCAAAAAGTCGATTTTTTCGCGATTTTTGGCCTTTTAAACGCGTGTCCCCCCTTAAAGGAGAGAGCTTTCCGCTTGCGAGACATAGCGTGCTGCGACTCCGCAAAAAGGCACAACAAAGCACATACGTGTGCTCGACTAGGCACGGCAGTGTCGACAGCCCCCGCATTACAGTAGCCACTGTTTCCGCACCAGAACTAACACGTATCACCAAGCAAAACGGAAATCGGATTGGATTTGTGTGCCCACCGCGGCCAGTGCCATCTGGAGCTTTCAAGGGAAAGCAAAAGGCACACTGGCGCACTCCGGCGTCCGAGGTCGCGCGGATATTGAAGCCTGTCGCCCGCTGCTAGCAGGCGGTGCTGACAACGTGCCAAATTGGCAGCCCTACATGCATTATAGCGCGTGCGTGCACGCTGCTTGCTTCTGCAGCCGTTGATGGGGTGGCGTTTATTCGTATTAAATGACTGGGCTAAAAAATCTAACAACTGTACTCTAGCACACTGTATATTGATGGGCCTCGGCCGGGATCACAAAAATTCGTATCACCCCGAATTTCGTATCAGCCGTGATAGTATCGAGATTTTACTGTACTCCCGTCCTGGCCTAATAGAGAACTACCCCGAGAATTATCATAGATCTGTTCTCTGGAAATTTCCTGCTTAAAAGTTTATAGATCCCCAGTGCCGACTTTTTAATGATGCCTATTCTCCATATGTCAATCTCCAGTTCCTTCGCCTTCTTCTTAAGTGATAGTTTTTTTATTTGGCCCCTGCTATTTTCTAAGTCATCAATTTTCTGGTTTGCTGCGTCCATTTTGTATCGACATTCTTCATGTACAAATTGCTGAAAGCGTTTCTAGTCCAACGCTCCTCCCCCATTTTTCACAATCGCTCAAATTTTATCTTCCTGCAAGCTTCCTGGCCCTCGAATGATGTCCATCCCATATTGACGCATATTGACCATATTTTGCTTATAATACCGCTATGCAAGAGACCACAGACCTAACACCATTCAAAGCTTGTTTATGGCCGTCGCGTCACAACACCGTTAGACGCTATGCTCCTCATAGACCGGGACACCAGCGGAAATGACAGCGTTGATGACTTCGTTGAGAAAGCCGAGGACGCCCGCCAGCTTGCACGGAACCACATTCACACGCAGCAAGATATCGACGCTCGCCGTTACAACCAATTATTGATATGTGGTGTTTAACGTCCCAAAACCACCATATGATTATGAGAGACGCCGTAGTGGAGGGCTTCGGAAATTTCGACCACCTGGGGTTCTTTAACGTGCACCCAAATCTGAGCACACGGGCCTACAACATTTCCGCCTCCATCGGAAATGCAGCCGCCGCAGCCGGGATTCGAACCCGCGACCTGCGGGTCAGTAGCCGAGTACCTTAGCCACTAGACCACCGCGGCGGGGCACCCGCCGTTACAACCAAGGCCGTAGGAACGTCTACTACCAACCAGGTGACTATGTATGCGTGTGGACACCAGTTAGATATCGCAGGCTTTCGTAGAAGCTATTGCGACACTACTTTGGGCCTTACAATGTTGTGCGCTGCCTCAGTGACGTGAATTACGAGGTAGTTCCTCAAAGCTCGGATACCAGTTTAAACCGGAAACGTCCACGTCCAGAAGCAGTCCATGTAGTATGGATGAAACCGTACCACGCCCGCGAGTTATGAACACTTTGAACTTTTTTTTATTATCCACAATAGCGCGGGCTTATGATTTTTTTTTTTCGTTGACGTGACCATCTTTTTTCATGGCCATCTCTAGCATTTTAGTCAATCGACAGGGACGGTCGCTCTTGAAAGGGGGGAGTTAACGCAAGGTAGGCTGGCAGCTATAGTGGTCAGCCTTTGAGGAGGATAACGAAGTGGTTCTGTGGGCGCGTGTTCTGGCCTCGTACTTTCTGGCCTTCGATCAGGAAAGTAAACGCCCTGCTTTTGTGCCTGCGTCCCTGTGCCTTTGTGACAATATGACCTTGTATCCTTGATTTGGTGTATATCCGTGAGCTCCTAAAGCAAGCCTGCCTATTCCACGTTGCTTAATTTGTAATCTTGCTTGAGTCTTTGATCTCATGTGAGAGACCGCATTGCCGATAGTCAGACCAGAAACCATGACCCTTTTCCAAATTGCTCTCACATCATACCTATTGTAATTCAACGCTGTCCTGTTTTTCATCACCACTGCATTCCTGTTACCTTTAGTCGTTATATATATTTTGTGTTCTCTTAGGTATTCGGTCCTATTGCTTATTCACACGCCCAGATATTTGTATTTATTCATTATCTTTAGCGGGGCTTCCTGTATCCTAAGCTCACTACATTCATTATCATTAAAGATCATGGCTGCTGATTTTTCCTTACTGAATCTCGAATCTAACCCATCTGCCTCATTACCGCAGTTGTCTATCTCTCTGCAAATTTTCGTGTTATCGGGCATTAGCATTACAGTCGAACCCCGCTACAACGAAACAGACAGGGCGCGAAAGAAATTTCGTTGAAGCGAAAATTTTGTTGTAGCGAAATTAAAAAAATATAGCTGATCTGAGCTAGCAAAACCAAAGAATGTTTATTCTCAAAATTTAAAAAAAAATGTCTGCTGCATCCTATTCTTTCCCAGCAGCGTCACGACGTGACTCTCACCCATGCATAGCGAGGCCATGGTGAAAAGCATGCTGAAACGCCTAAAATTGCCTTCGTTAACGAACCAAACAGTTGCATTGACACATTAACACCAGCAGCTGTTCGCCGTCAAAAGTATCCGACAATGCCAAGATGGAGGCAGGGTACCGTGGAGTGGCGACTTTTGCAATATTCTATGCGATTCTTATCATCCATCGCTCGCGGCTAGCTGATTTTGTTGATAATGCGGACGAACAGCCGCTCTGATTAGTTACCACACTAGCCAAGCACGAACATAATGATAAGCATCGGAAGCGGAAAAGGCATCGCACCGCGGTTGCACCCAGCAGCCACGTCAAGGAAACCATGAACTGAGTGACTGAGCTTCAACTTCGGATTGTCTGCGGCTCAAAAGCAAGCCAGTGGCAAAAGCAGGGAAGTCTCATTGCTATCGCTATTGAGCAATGGCGGCGCCCCTGCTTGCTGAACAGCGGTGGTTTCTGGTGGTGCCAACGCGTGTTTTAAACTTTGTTGGCAGATTTTCAGGCTGTGAAAATTAAAATTTGAAAGATTGGGTTTACTGCATAGAAATAAGTATCTGAGCCTGGAGTCGCATTGTAGAATTTTGTTGAAGCGGGACGATCGAAGAAAAAGTGTTCGTTGTGGCGACAATACTTATGCATTGACTCCTATGGACTGCTGACATGGAATCGTGAATTTTTAGTTGTAACGAAAATTTCGTTGAAGCGGCGTTCGTTGTAGTTAAGTTCGACTGTATATCATCTGCGTACATCAATGCTAGTAGTGCCTGTTCAATCAGTTTTCCTTGTTTGACGAAAGAGAGGCTGAAGCCAAGTCCACTCCACTCTAATTTGGCCTCTAATCCTTGTAGGTACACCATGAATAAGAAGGGTGACAGATGACACCGCTGCCTTATCCCCCATTTTATCTCTGTGGGCTCGAAATCCTGTATTTCCCGTTTTCTAACAACCTTGTTACTCTTATAGATAGTATCCTTTAAAATATTAGTGACTCCATCTTCCACAGCTAGTGTGTCCAGTATTCCGCACAAGTCCTCTTGAACCACGCTATCGTACGTTCCCTTCATATCCGAAAAGGCTAGTCACAGAGGCTTGTGTTCCTTTTCTGCTATTTTGATGCACTGCGTCAGTGAGAACAGATTGTCTTCCAATCTCCTTTGTTTCCGAAACCCATTCGGCAGTTCCCCCAGTACGCCCTCATTCTTAATCCATGCCTGCAGTCTTTTCTTTGTAATCTGCATCATCAGCCTGTAAACCACTGATGTCAATGTTATAGGACGGTAGTTGTTTATGTCAGCTTTGCCCCCTTTCCTTTATGGATTATGCTCATCCTGGTAAGTTTCCATCCATAGGGACTTCACTAGTGTAGGCGCTAAGTGCTCCTTGCGGAAAAAGCACTGAACCACGAGGAACGTCCCGTCACCATGAGAAAGTGTTTGATGCCACAGGCATCTTTTTAGAGGAGGCATTAAACAGACCTGCTGTGCCGCTTCTTAAAATGAAGGCGAGGTCGGACTCGAAATAGCTGCTGCCGCTGAAACGGCAGTCATCCACGTGAGGAAGAGTTGGCAAAAGTGCATTAAGGGGAGACACTCTTGAATAAACTTTTTTTAATTTCTAATTATAGACACTTGAAAATTTTGTTATATAGTTTTTCATGGAGATATCAAATATGCAATCATTTTTGTGTACCTGCTATAGTTATTGAGTTATTCAATGCACAATCGCAAAAAGTTACATGTTTTGCGGGTACTCTTTCATGTACTTAACTTTTAGTAAAAGCATTGTCTCTGATCTTATTTGACTCTTAGTAGATTGTAAAGTGCAAATTATTATCCAGATATGTCACAGAAATATTGCAACCAAGGAAGAAAAATTGTATTGAATGACTAATTATTTCCAATCTCCCTTAAAACAATAACCTAATATTTTCACAACTAATTCTGGTAGGCATTGCAATTTAATGTAGATATTTACATTCTGCATGTGTTGAAAAATATGCGTGCCAAGTTTCGTTATTATACAATACGTATAAGTGTCTAAAAGGCTGCCCAGAAATTGTGAAATAGTAAAAAAATGAAAATGAGGAAAACAAGTTTGAAAGTTTGGAAAGTTGGCATTTATTAGGACAATATTAGGAATTTATTAGGAAAATTAGGGGTGGGAGAATATTCAGAACTGCAAGCATTTTACTAATAGTTTTCTATTTCATTTGATTAAAATTAGAATCTTACTGTTCGAACTTCCCGAAGACCTGCAGTCAAGGCCAGATTGGCCGTGGCTTCTTTAGATTTTACAGTGAAAGTGGTTATGAGACAGGAGCAAGAGTCGCGTGTGGTGCTGTAGTTCTAGGCTGCCGCCGCTACCGGTGTCCGGTAAGCAGTGTTGAACGAAAAAAAAAACCTCAGTAAGTAAAAGACCAATGACCAGGGTTCGTAACGGTCCTTGAAAAACCCTTGAATTTCGATATAGCATTTTCAAGGCTTTGAAATTGCTTAAACTTGTTTGAGGTCCGTAAAAGTCCTTGAATTTCATCAATCTAAGCTCGTTCAGCCATAACCAAGTGTATTTTTTGTGCACCTGGCAACTATTTGCTCTCTAGCCTACAAACTATCTAAGCCTATCTGTTTTTTCTAGCCATATTGCAGTGTTGTAGTACAGTGTACTCTTCTAGTACACTGTAGTTGTGGTAGTGCTTGCGTGGTTCATCAGCAATGATGGAGCTAAGTCTGGCTTTTTTGTGGAGACTACAAGTGTGCACGGATATTTGCAGTCGCATCGCTTATGGTGGAACTATGCCGCGCAAGTGCAAATTCCAGCTGTCTTGCTTATGCATTGCTGCTTATAGAGAGTGTATTGCACAGGATACGTCAAATTGTGTCAGGCTAATACCCCTGTCACACAGGCACCCGCGAAGACCATTTAGCTCCCTCGTCCTTACGACAACGAAGATGTGGTCCGTGTCACACGGCCATCCTTATGCAAATGAAAGTAAACGGAGCATTTCGTAAAGGACGTTCAACGATCTCCCTTCACAGCAAAACGAGGTACTCTCATCCCCAGCAGTCTAGAAGCCAGAGAAAAATTTCGAGCACTAAGTGGCCACAGTGAAAAGAATAATACATTTTTGCAATATTAAACGTTCATTTGTTGTAGTACTCATTCACAACGCGTGTTTGTTATATATATTTCCGCCCACCAGAGTTCACTTACTCTCGACACCGATGCCCTACACACCGTGCCTTGCAAGTCGGGCCGGCCGGCGCCATTGAAAATATTTCGTCCATGCGTGTGGTTGTGGTCGTCACTGTGTCACTCATGGCTGAAGAACACAGAATGTTCGCTCAGGAGGCAAGGAAGCACAAGAACTTTCGTACACGGGCATGTACACAGGCAACAAAACAACTAAACACACAATGTCGCCAGCGTCACCAGCAGCATGTGGAACGCTCCAAGCGGGTGGAACGCTCCAAGCGGTTCGCATGAAGTTTTTTCGAACAGGAATTGCAACAGCAATCTCGAACAGGAAATGGACCAACTCGTGCTCCGCGGCCACGGACTATCGAGCAGCTGCAAAGTAGAAGGCTGCTGGAGCGAACGCGAGCAAAGAAAAATGACGGCTCTGACGTCATACCTTGCTGCAGCGTGGTCACGGGAGGGAAGCAGGCACCCCCTAAGGGTCCCCTGATGGTTTCAATAGCGCGATGGAGTTAATGGCGCAAGCACACTTCAAAATTCATTTAAAGTACCTTCCTAGCTATGTGCGCTGTTGATATTTTGCAGATGATCTACGCATATTCACGGGAATCGATATCACAGGATTTATCTCAGCCGTGAACATTTGTCAGCCCCCCTTTATTGTCTTAATTATGAAACGTTTGAACAAAAAAAGTTTATTTTTTAGCTCTAAATAGCAACGTTTATTATATTCTGACATTAAATTATGTACAAAACAACTTCAATGCATACTTTAAGGTATTGTGCAACTTCTCCACTTTCCACAGAAGCAAGGACCTTGTATCAAAAAGCGTACTCTAAAACTAGGTAACATGTCGTGTGGCACATCTTCGATGCGTGCACACCAAATAAACAAATTTGTTGACGGTAAAACTTGCGTTACCCAGGCAAGAACAAACAGAGAAGTGAGAGCTGTTGCACGTGCTTCGCACTCTCAGCCATCAGCTATGAATGAGTTGGTTCTGGTATAAAATACCTTTTATAAGACGGTGCGAGATTTCTCATGCTGAAAGCTACGTTCCCCGTGAGTACTTGACAGCCGGCATTAAAAGTGGCACGCATTTCGTTTATGGAAAGTATCTTAGTAACCTGTCATTTGCTGGTGACATCGCTTCTATGAGTAGCTCAGGGGACGAATTACAGCTCACTGGACACGGAAGCAGAAGAGTAGGTGTGAAAATTAATATGCACTAAATTCAAGTACTAATATGCAGCAGTCTGGGCAGAAAATAGCACTTTGCGATAGGTGGAGAGATGCTGGAAGTTGTAAAGAAATATGTCTACTTAGTACAGGGAGCCCTAAGCATGAGAGTTAAATAACTAGACGAATAAAGATGGGGTGCATCACATTCGGCAAGCATTCTCAAATCATGAATGATAATCTGCCACTAACCCTCAACAAGAAGTTATATAACAATTGCATCTTGCCGGTACCATTACTTTCGAAGCAAAAATCTGGAGGCTTACGAAGAGGGCTCAGCCTAAATTGAGAAAGACGCAGCGAACGATGGAAAGGAAAATGATAAGTGTAATAGAGACAAGAAGAGAGCAGAGTGGGTCAGGCAACAACCGAGGTTAAGGATATAATAGTTAATATAAAAAGAAGAGGGGGACCTGTGCCGGGTGTGTATACCACGTAGGCAGGATAACCGCTGTTATTAAGGGTGACTGCCTGAATTCCCAGAGAAAACAAACGCACGAAGGGGAGACAGAAAGTTAAGATGGCCAATGAAATTAACAAGTTCGCAAGTATAACGTGGCAACGGAAAACCGAAGACCGTGTTGATTGGGGGATATGGGAGAAGCATTTGCCCTGCAATGGGCGTAGACAGGCCGATGATGATGATGATGAGGCATTTTGTGACTTGCTTGCTTGAAATTTTTCGGTATGTCGGGAATTCCCAATGATCGGCACACAAAAAACACTGGTCACGCATTCTCACACTGCAGGAAAGAAATACTGAGTGCCGTCAGTCGCAAGCGAGTGGATTGTGATCTGCGGCGAAACGGTGGTCAGGCAAGACCACGCAAGTGCCCCAGTTCATCTTCGAGCATTGGGTGCGCGAGGGAATGGCTCCCGCTGCAACATTGTGATCACCCAGCCGAGGAGATTCGCCGCTGTATCCGTGGTGAAGTGGGTAGCTACTGAGCGAAGAGACAAGGTCAGTAAGCTTGTACTTTGCTTCTATTAAAAGCTTGTTAAGGGGACATGATCCTAAAATATTTTTTTTATTTTCTTGATTAATTTTGTTGAAACTTATAGTTTATCTACATTTGGTGTGCTGTTTTCATATAGCCTCTGACCTCATTTTAACAAAGTAACATCTGCCACGAAAATACTTTGTTATATCAGAAAATTCGTTTTAAATAATTATTCATGTAACTGTATCAATGGCAAAGCTATTGGTCACCTACTTCATTATTACCCATAATTTGTTGTAGGCGAATTGTTGTGTTGAGGTTTTAGTCTATGCAATAATTTTTCTAATGTAATGTATAGTTTTTTAAAATTCAGGATATTTTGTCTGTCTTTTGGGGTGGCTTTAAAACATTACCTTTTGTTGCACTGGACACAGTTCTGATTCCAGATTATTGTGATATGCCGATGTACTCTGCAACTCTTTCGCTTTAAGAAAAAAAATTGCTCCCCAAAAAGTGCATGAATTAATTTACAGTTTGAAAACTACTTATTGTAAAAATAATTGCATATTTGAAATCAGCACACAGATGTACATAAACTCACAAGTTTCACCCTAAATAAATCAAGAAATAAAAAAATATTTTTACGAGCATTGTCACCCCGTAGGGATGTTGATCTCTTTAATTAACTCTTTCAACCTTGACCTACAAAGAACTGTTTTAAGTTTATGGAACATTATTTGAAGTCATTCAAAATAGTTTAAACCCGTTAATGAGAGCATTTCATAATGAGATGACAGAGAAGTGACATACACTCAAACCTTTTTTTAACATAGTTGCGCCTTACAGGAAATAAGTATGTTATATAAAAAAATTCGTTTATAATGTATATATCGCAAAGAATTTTTTTGAAAATTTCGTTATAACCAATACTTACACCGAGGTTAAAGTGTAGACGCCTAGAAGAAGCGTATCTTGGAATGTCATCCTAGGACCAGTTCTCAGCAGGAGCATGTAATCCGAGAGTCTGAGGATTTTTTTTTTTATTCAAAGGTGGCTTGAAAAACCAAGGTCCATAACACTTTTTGCCAATTAGTATTACAGGATGCTTGCACAAATAAATGTCATTTGACGTATAATGCTGGCATGATCTGGTGCTATGAGTGAACCTGATTAGGAAACTTTCTGGTTTAAGAAGATTTGATTAGGTGGCATAAAAATCCACGATGTTTTAACAAGGCAGTGCAAAATATTGACAAAGTTGTGTTGCGCTGTGTGTTATTGCTCGGACCTAAATGTAACGAATGTGGATATGCAGAATGATCTATTTAAACTAAGTAAATGAAAATAGACCTTCATAGATCCAGTGTTACTAATACACATGTATGGCATATTTTCGCACATACATTTGGGCTGTATTTTCAGGTTAACTGTTAAAGTTTTAAAGATATTGTCTGTAGAAATTTTGGTTTCGGCTTCGTTGGTTGTGAACGAAAAATAGAGATAGATACCAATAGACAAACGACTTTGCCCTATGGGGAATCAAACCCAGGTTTTCTGCTTGGCTAGCATGTGTTCCACCACAGAGCCATGCTTGGGCTTAAACTGTTTCGGAGGGACAAAAAACAACAACCTTATAATACGAATGTTGCAGAGTGTCGGGAGTTGTTTTAGTGCATATAATAATGCGTGGCAGAAGACTAATATTGCACAAGGTTTTGAAAACATGTTGATTGCGCAATGATTCAAAGCAATCATTTTGTGTCTGTCTATCTATTTTTAACTCTTTTCCGGCATGGGTGGTCAACCCCATGTAACCACCTTTTCTCATTTTTTTCTCTTGAAGTACGCGGGTCCGCATATCAACGTTCAAACAGCGTCTGCCGGTGAAGCTTTTGATATTACAACAGCGCATGGCGCTACTTTCCTCGGCGGCGGATGTCACGTCTTATTTTTGTTTTCTTCCGGCTGGTCTCGACTCGAGCACGCGATACGCGATGGACTCGAGAGTTTTTTATAGAAAGAAAGGTAAGTCCTTTTTGTAGTGATTAATATCACAGGATAGAGTGTTGTAGAAGTTGCCTATACTACGGAAAGTAGAATTGAAGTGCTGCGCTCATTTATTCGAGAGCGCTTTGTTGCTGAAGTTTGTGGTCCCCTAGGGTAACCACCATGCATGAAGGGTCTGGACGGCCGGCAATATATGATTTGTTCTTGGTGTTTCAGCGGAAGACTTTGTCGAAATACCATCGGATTCGGACAGTTTCGCAGGAGGTGACGACTTCAGTGACAGTGACCCTGAGTATGAAGTAAATGATAAAGCTGTCAAAACGAGCAAACAGAGACTTGAGGCAAGAAAAGCCATCTCTGCAGTGTGCGAGTCTTCCGATACAGAGAGCGAACAAGATGACGTTCCTGTCATGACTGCGAAGGTACCTGTGTGGAGTCCTTCCTATAAATGTCGCCACCGCTGGACTTTCTATTATGTAGTGGGGTGCCACTTTCTATCCAAAACGTAGAGAAAACAAGTCCTTATGACATCTTCAGCTTATTCTGGACGCCGTCCTTGATGGTGTTGCTGGCATTTCAAACAAATCTTTACGCTCAGCAGCAGGGCAAGCCATACACACCCACCACATTGGAAGAAATGCGTTCCTTCTTGGGGCTCAATCTCCTGATGGGGATCAAAAAAGTCCAAGTTACCGGGATTACTGGTCTACTGCGCCTGACTTGCATGATCCTTTCATTTCGAAAGTTATGCCTGTCAACAGATTCGGCTGGCTTTTATCACACCTGCATCTGAATGATATATCTTGCAGCCAGCGAGGGATCACCCCAACTTTGACAAGTTGTACAAAGTTCGTCCACTCCTCACTGAACTATCGAAAACATTTGCGGAAAATTACTTGCCCACCGCGCTGCTCGCCATCGATGAATCTATGATAAAGTTCAAGGGAAGGAGCTCGCTGAAGCAGTATATGCCAAAGAAGCCTGTGAAGCGTGGCTACAAGGTGTGGATGCTTGTGCCAGCAGTGGCTATAATCTAAATTTGATATTTACACCGGTAAATCTGAGAACGGTGTTCAGAAGGAGCTAGGTGCACAAGTTGTGAGGAAGTTATGTCATGACCTTGTGGGCCAGCAGCATCGTGTTTTTTTTTAGATAATTACTTACGAGCTATCACCTCCTGAAAGACCTTCTGCACGGTGGTCACCTCAGGTGACCACCTCATTCTTTTAGACCAATGTGCCATTTTTTTCGCCGTGTTATAAAAGTCATTTTTGGACGAAGGCTAATCTATAGACGCTGTAGACACTTGCTCCACGGTGGTCACCTCAGGTGACCACCTCATTTCTTTTAGACCAATGTGCCAATTTTTTTGCCGTGTTATAAAAGTCATTTTTGGACGAAGGCTAATCTATATTTTCAATAAAATATTGTTTCCCTCCAATAATAAAGTTCTGTGCATGAAAGAGTTAAGGCACTTAGAGATGCTCTGAAACACCGATATAACGAACCCGGATATAACATAACAAAGTAAATGAAGACTGGTCTTGCGCTAAATATCGTTTTACGAATATAACTTTATAATGTATTTTTGGATATAACGAACCTATTTTTGAGTAAGATGCAACTTAGTTATAATGAGGTTTGAGTGTAAGTAATTATCATCAGCAACAGCGTCAACAGTGTTCAAGTGTGTGCGTTGCCTTCTGGACACGTAGTGCGTGCTTCGAAGATTCGGAAAAAAAGAGCTAGGGTGTGGTTGGCTCTTTGCAGCTCTACTTGCAGTAATCGGTCTAGAATAGTTGTAAATGGTGAGTGTTACATGCACAGACATTCTTTTCTCGCGCCACGTTTCAATGAACACTAAGAGCAAATGGATTTTTCCCGTATTAGTAAAGTACAATTTTACATCCCAGAAACACAGTCCTACCATGACACGACGCTTTGTGAGAAAATGCGTGAAAAGGAAATGGGGGTGGCGACGCCACTTTGAGATTTCCACACCAAACACCGTGACATAAGAAATTTTGAAGGCATCTACTTGGTTCTACTTAGTTTCCGGTCAGTAAGAATGAAGTACAGTCGACTCTCATTTATTCAAACTTGAAGGGACCTCTGAATCAAGAAGTTTGAATTATCAAAAGTTCTCAGATAGATGGCGCTTGGTGTGGTGACACTACAAATTATGATTAGGCATTGATTTTATCACATCTAAAGATTTTTCAAGTATTTTAAAGCCTAACTACACGCAATGAACTGAAAGCAGATGTGTGAGGTCCACAAGTTTATCGACTATTTACTGATGATCATACCTTTTAAAGAAACTGCTTCTTTGCTACAGGTGTATGCCCTCAGCACAAAGCTCTCTATACCAGTTAAGAAGCACCACGGTTTACCATGCGTTTGTGTGCTTTGTCTCAAACATATGTTACTAGTAAAGCCATTTTCTTGAAGGCTTGAGGTGCCTATTTTTCATTTTTAGACTGCCAAGATTATATACGCCCGCTACTTTTTAACCAGTAGTTGAAAGCAGCAGACAATTTCTGTTATGGAAATGTAAAAAGTTTGAATTAACGAAATGATGGAGTTGAATTAACAGGCTTTTAAATACATTGAAAAAATAGAGGGCTAACCAAAAAATTGAATTTTGTTTGAATTAACTCACGGAGTAAGATAATAAAGGAGCGCCGACTCCGTTGCCACTCCACGCTTTCTCATGGGACCATCATGCAACGCGTACGCGGTAGTATAACTCATTCCTTTGCTCTTCTCCTTCGCTCCTCTTACTGCTTTCGCACATGCTCTTCCTCTCTCGGTGCGTATCATAATGCGTAGTGCCACCTGTACATCTGCACTAATGAGTGCATGGGCGAACTGGCGGAAACCAAAAGCAACGGCAGCAGGGAGCAGCGAGCGTGGAGCGTGTATAAAAAAAAAAAAAAAACGTATATATTGTCACGGGGTCGTGACGTGGCCGAAGACAGGAGACTTTGTGTTGGAATTCAACTGTTTATTTACCTGTGCCCGATAAACGGAAAGTCCGATTACAGTAGCAGTCTTAGACTGATAGCGGCGAACGGAGCGTCGGCCGTCGATCGACTAGTGACAAGCAGCGAAGCTCATCAGCATTTATACTCTTGCCGTCGAATGTTCTAGCGTTATCGCTGGCGTGGCGTAGGTTCCAGAATAATCTGTACAGTTTGCAGAGTAGACGTGATATAATCAAAATGATCTACTACAGTCCGGAAGCTTCTCGAAAACTGCAAGCGCGGTTGGCGCTGAGAATTGTGTAGTGCTTTGGAACGATAACAAAACTAGGGAAAGGGAACGTGGCAATATGCATACTCATAATGAATTACGAAATAAAAACATCATACCACTTTGTTACACTTGTGCAAAACACTCGTACAGAACTTTAGACAAAGCAGACGAAAAATTTTGCGGAAAAAGTATAAAACAGAATTTTTCTGTCCGCCTCATGTCTTCTTCTATTGGTGGGATGAATGCCGAAAACACTGGTGGGTGCAGGTGAAAATCAAGAACTGAAACAGTGTGCGGTTTTGGCAGGCTTCAGCAAGTTTGGTTATGGTCATTTTAGGCATGTGCACAATTTTTTGTTCTTGTGAGCTCCCGTGGACGTCGTGGTAGCGTTTCTCTGCCGTTTGCAGGCAGGCATGCAGGCGATCGAACACGCCGCCAGTTTAAACACGTGAGAAAAAAAAGCGATAATTGGTCTCTGGCGCAATACAAAGCTGCCTCAAGTACATAAAATACAAATTCTAGTTTAACGTGTTTGTTTTTAAGCAAAATGATTCTACGTGCGACAATTTCTTGTCCTACCAATAGATTGTCAAGATTGACCACATTCGGTGTTGGGTGACGCTAGTGGTCAGTTTTTATCGACTTTCAACATCATGTTAAAATTATGATATCTTTTTTCTGCCACAAAAGCATGCTTGTTGCCGCCAATGTGATCATCTTTTCATCGGTGCCAGAATCAGAAAAATTTTTCCGAGCGGCAGACAGTCCTTTTAAAAGGTAGCATAAAAAGCGAAATATATATGGAAAAGTAATTTACTTGCTTGTTTTTTATTCATATGGCCGTCGGGTTCAAAATTCAGTTTTTGTCGCACACCTCTGAAATGCGAACATACAGCTGTTTTGTCAAACGGACTTTGTTCTGTTGCAATTTTCAACATATCATGTTTCAGTTTGTGCCGTGTGAAATGCTGCTAGGATAGAATAGATAACCTCTTTAGGTATGAAAACTAGAATTATTTGTCCTAAGTGCGTAGCACTAAAAGGGCCCTGTTTGTTGTCCATCCACTGTCTTACGTTGCTTGGCCGTGCAGTCGTCAACACAAGTCTAACACAAGGCTAACATTGCTTAAAGGGATACTAAAGAGCAAAGTGATTCTTCGCATATTAGTATTCTTACTGTGTCTTGATGCTTAGTAAGTGAGAAAACGCGTGAAAAGAAAACTTAGTTGGCGACCCCACCTTAGATTCTCACACCAAACACTGTGATGTAGGAAATTTCTAACGCATATACTCGGTACTATGCAGCTTTTTGTCGATAAAAATGAAGTACATTGTAATCTGTGGGTGCCATTGACTAAGTGTATGAAGTTTCAGAAAACTTCGAGCTAAAGCCACCTAAATACTGAAAATAGATATTGAAATTTATTACATGTGCAAAGATCTTGGCACGAAATTTCAAAATGAAACTTCACCCTTGATATTCTGCTAATAAGGAACTTGTGATAGGGAAATATGTGGCATTAGAGTTATCAGAGTGCACTTTGTAAATCTAGAGGAAGTCGATTGTTCCTCTGTAGTGTCTGACCCTTTAAGACCAGTGCACAATAAACTATCTAGGTTTAAAATTATGTAGCCTATGGAAATAACCAGGAAGCATGGTGAATAATGTTTATAGGACATTTGGCTGAGACCTGTGCCGCATAATAGAGGGCGCCACCGTCTCTGCATGTGCATAATTGCCAAGGGAATCGCTGGGTTGCCTGTGTGTTGTGCACTCGCTCAGATTCCGCGCTAGTAAAGCTGCATTAGGCGGAGGATTTTGAACTACACCAAAAGCTGCCCAAGAATTCTGTTCGCAATTGCGCATGATTTGGCACAGGATATTTGCTTCTAGCATTGCCGCGAGCCAGGTAGCTGATTGCTGGGGCCGTGTTTTGTCGATTGCGACAGCAAATATTCGGCATTACTACATTCAAACAACGATATAACGAATCTGGATAAAACAAAATACTGGTTATAGTGAAGTAAATGCAGATATCTCATATAGTGTTGGGCATATAGCTATATAATGATTTTTTGGATATAATAACTTATTTTGGTAAGATCCAACTTTTTTTATAAGGAGGTTTGAATGATATCAATTGTGACTACAATCAAACTGTAGCCACATTTTTTACCAGGCGTCCTCACTCCTGCCTCGTCCTGCCTTTTCAGATGTGCACCAAGTGATCCTCGACCAACATTGCCGAGAAGTCCATCATCATCAAAGATGTGACTTATGTAGTGGACACGGGCATGCACCGTGAGCAGAGGTTCAACCCGTCCATGGGTGGGAGCCTTCTCGGCACGCTCCCGACCTCCCAGGCCAGTGTCCAGCAACGGCCAAGTCATGCGGGACGCGAGTTGCCTGTTTTTGAATGTTAATAAGTAGACAGTATTAATTGTCGAAAGCATTGTATTGGGTGTATTATTATTAAAACCACTTTCATGTAGGCTTTATTGTTTCAGATTTACTTTCATAATGGTGATCAATGTATCTATGTGACGGGAATCGTTAGTTTCGTGTTTTGTTTGCGATACAGTAAAATTTTTTGTTTCCTTTGCTAATCCTAAACAAAATGTGCTTCAGCCCAATACGTTGGTCACTGAAGTGGCTGGATTGCATTCGAAGTGGCTGGAATGCCTCTCATAAAACAATCTTGTGTTGCTTTTTGAGCGTGCGCAGACCATGGACCTCCATGGCACAGACTGAGTGGCACGAAGAATTTCCGTCTGTATAGCCCGTCGCATGTAAATGACGTGTGTGGTTTTATTAATTACCACATGTTCAAAAGTATAAACTGCTGAATGGTGAGTGTGAAGTCCCCGGAAGACCTCGACGCTGAAAACAACTTAGTCCTGAAAAGTGTGCTTGAAGGGTGGGTAGGTGTGCAGCTCCAAATTTTTGTGGCGGACTAGAACAGTTTTGCGGTGGTTTGGGGGGGGGGGGGGGGGGGTGAAACCGTACTCAGTGTATGCTCGTGTATGCGTTTCGCATAAATATGAATATAAAATTCGAAATTTCGGAGGGCGGGATTGCCCTCCCTCCTCCCCCTGTTGTGGTGGTTGTGCCCGCACATTGCAGTTGTTATGGAATAACTGAAGTAGTATTTCAATTATCAGAAAGACGAGTCGTGTGTGCAAAAATAATTTTTCAGGCACCAATTAAGCCGATTGTCATCCTATTGCAGACTTTAAAAGTGTCTTCTTAGAGACTTTAGACGTATTCGCAAATCATTACATTTCATACCCATAACATTAACCACAAAACTGAGGTAGACTCAGGCTTGCATATGTAGTCAAGCTTGTAATCTCTGTGTTTTTGGCCCTGGAACATTTTTTCAGCATAAAAACACTGCCGACCAGTAGTTGAGGCTTCTGAGAATGCGTGAGAAAAAAATTGTAACAATGACATCGCCTAGTCAGGTAGAAATAATTTCATTTTCCTTCTACAAATGATGTCATATATTTAAATGGCCACGCCATATACCCGAAGTCCATGGCCATTGACTGATTTGAGCATCGTGAGATGCATATCGCGAAGCAGCTGCCTACAATGGGGCCCCGTATTAGAATCCCCGCCTACAAGTTGTGGGTGCTGTCCACTTAGTAGCAATCTAAATCCAAATGGTTAGACCATTTAGGTCAAGTGGTCAGGCCAATATATCTATTCCCTTTGAAAATAACATCAGCTATCAATTAAGAGCAAACATGACTTGTTAATGTCATTATACCGAACACAAGCTTCGAAATATTTAACTATCAAGACATTATAAGCCATGCTGTTGGATTGCATGAACTTAATATCAAGGACGTTATCTGTGAAAAAATATGTAAAAAAAATTGCTCCTTGAACGTCACGTCCATGTGACCTCACTTTATCTGGTCACCATACCATCAATTCCAGTTGAGGCAGGTCTCAACAGCCAATGGGTAATTTGTGTAGCAGACTTCATAATGCTAAGATGAAATAACTGCTCCTCATGAACCTTACTACATATATCTTCTTTTAAGAGTCATGGTGTAATTGTAAACTTATTTCTTTGAACTATGTTTTTTGCTTTGCAGCATTACTAGTTTCTGTGGCGTCCGCAGCGTATCAATGAAGACCAAGTGGTTGAAATTGCCATTAGAATCGTGCGGTGTGGAGGGATGCTCAATTCACACGTAATTTTGATATTTGTCATGCAAGTTTCAAATAATTGTTTAATCAACCTGACCCTTTATACACATCTCTCAACTGGCAGAAACTGTCCAAGAAAGCACTAAGTGGACCCTCATATAAAAATGTCGGATTCCAATGCTGAATACCATTTGGACTTGTAATGATGTTCAAACATTCCATTCAAAAGAAGAATGTTGTAGTGCGGGTTGAACTAAATGAAATTGCACAATCAACTGGGCTATTCGATATTCCAACAGGGTGGCCAAATTGAAAGTCGCTGTTCAGAACTTTCAATTCTTGTTGGGCTTTACCAGTCAAGTACAAAGTTCCTATTGATCATTCAATTTCGGTTGTTGCTAATAAATCACAGGGCCAGTTGGATGAACTGACTTCAATTTTGAGAATGAACTGGAGTAGCCCGTGTGCTAGCACTCCAACTGGACATTTCAGAACATCCACTCAAAACCTGCTATATAAGGGTCACACACATTGAGGCAAGCTCAAATTGCCATTTTGCAGTGGGTTGCAATGTTTTTTATTGAATTGAAACAATTAAACTCGCCAACACAATTACACATAATGTAGCTTGTAAGAATACGGCTTTGGGTCTGCTTTATTAAGGGTCTATTTTTATAATTTAATAAGTATTAACTATTTTGGAACAAAGCTTTCTTATGTGTGAAGGAATGTAAATCATAGCATGAGAAAGAGAGGATTTTCATTACCGCTAGTCCAGCATGTTATACAATAATTTTCATAATGATATAACCATTGTGGGTTTTCAGATTGTGATTCGGTGTCTCACTGAGGCACACAGATTTCATAAAAAAATTAATACTAATCTTTCCAAATAAGTTAATTGTATACCATTCAAAATGCAGCAAGAAAAGGTGTGTGATGCCTCCTTTTTTATTACGTTCACAGCTTATGATAAATTTTGGTTTGGTTTGGTTTGGGAAAACTTTATTGTGAAAGTCCTACGGCGTGCGCCCTAGGACACGGTGGGCCGTTCGCACTATGGGACAGTAAGGGCGAGACCTAGCGCCGCATCGTAGGCCCTCTGGACAGACCAAAGTTGTGATGCTATGTCCGGACTCCGGAGAATGGAGTCCCACTTTCTAGACGATGCTGTATCGGTGCCGCGTACCAAAGGGCACTCCCATATGATAATTAAATGAAAAATCTTGATTTAATTTGCAGTGATGACAGAAACTATACAAAATAGTTGTACACACATTTACTTGACAATACTATTGAAATGTTTCAAAATGGGGCTGCTATAGAAAAGATTGATGTTTCTACTAAATGAAACTATTCAGGAACTTCAATAGTGCTAATTTTACATTGCATTCAGTGTGCAAGCAGAGAATAAGACCTTATGACTGTAGTTTTTTACATGTTATATAAGTACGTATGCCAATAAAAAAACATTTGCTCATAAAACTTTGAAATTTCCAATTGCGTTTTGGGTCACTCACTGGAAAATTCATGTGACTTCAATGGGTCATCTGTTAGTGTGAATGGAGCTAGTCAATATAACCAGTGGGTGCCAGAATTAAACTAGCAGGTGAGCCCAGTTTATCCATTGGAACAAGCATACAGCTCAATTCAGATTTCATTTCTCTATGGTGTAACTATGCCTAAGACACTTAAACAACCGGTAGCACAAACATGTTCGGATGGTTTGACCAATTAGGTTGACTGGTCAGGCCAATCTATGCAATTGGACACATGAGTAGCTCTGCAATATTTGTCGGACCAGTTGTTCTCATTGTAGACGCGTCTACAGACCATGAAATACTTCTCTATTAAATACCATGCTGTTGTATCAGATGAACTTAGCATTGATGAAGACTTCCTGGGGACAAATGTAAATTGAAAAATTGCTCCACAGGTACCACATTAATTTGACTAAACATAACCTGGCTCAACATGGCAGAAATATCAGCCTAGTAAGTTATGCAGGTGCCAAGAATAAATGGCAATTTTTGTGGCTGGCTGTAAAGTGCACAGATGAAATAAATGACATCCCCTGTACAAAGATATATAGTACAAAGATATTTTATTTCAGGAGTAATGACAAATTTATTTAAACTATTTTTTTTGAAACGAATTGATACATTAGTGAAATCCAATTGGAACAAAATGGTAGAATTTCCATTTAACCATCTGGTAAAAAGGCTTCTACTTAGCCAGTTTCTATACTGAAATTTGATGATGAAACACTCGACAAATTTTACTCAGCTGGAAATGAAATGCAATTAATATCATTTAGGTATGTAAGAAGGCCTACCTGGAACTGAGCAGCAATTGGACCTTCAACAATGTCCAGTTGCTTCAATATTACTACATGCATGTTGACATTTGGTGGGATGACGCTGTGTGTGCCTGACGAAGAGGATGAAGAAAGGTCTCCGCTCGGTGAAGCAGAAGAAGCAGGCGACGTGCAAGTAGCTGCCCGCGCTTGCTCTAGGGTTTTGGCCTAAGTTTGCGTAGTTGCTGAGGTTGTATTGTCTTTGTTAGGTGTTATAGTGCTTTTACAGTTTAAGTAAGTGCTTTTAGCGCTAGAAAGAGCACTTGGATGCCGTTTTCTTCACCTGGACCAGGGACTTCCCTCTGGTCTGCTTTTCTTCCACCACAGGAGATACCAGTGGATCAGTTTCAGCGCAACGGCATCCCCGCAGTTCCTGTGGCCCTCGTCCCAAGCAATGATGGCTTTGTTCGGATGAGAATCCGAAACTGGTCTAAGCGGAGCTTAGAGCTGCTACTCACTTCCACAACATCACAGAGGTCCGCCAGTTCGGCAGAGGTGGTATTCTATGTTTTTCATCTGATCAGCTCTGTGTCCAAAACCTACTAAAATGCTCAATTTTTGCGACCAATTCGGTGAGCATCCTCATTCCCCCGCATCTGGCATGTGTGAAAGGTATTTTCGCGGCGTCGATGTTAACTTGACCCCATCTGAGGTATTAGAGTTGTTTGCCCTGACTGGTGCAATCTCCGTTTATAGGTGTTCACGAATAGTAGAGAAGCAGAAGATACCGACTGAGTTGGTAATTGTCACCTTTGCTGGAGCGAATCTGCCAAGCGAAATTAAGGCGTGGCCACTAATATACAAAGTGGAACCGCTATCACCGCGAGCACTCCAGTGTTCGAAGTGCTAGCAATACAGTCACACTATTAAAGGAATCAGGTCAGCTCTCAGATGCCGGGTGTGTGGTGACAACCACAAAGCGAATGACTGCAAAGGTAAAGTAGAGAAATGTTGTCTCTGCAACAAACAACACTGTGCAGATAGTCCCAATCGCTCAGATAATGCTCGAAAATACAAAATCTTGAAATTATAGGGCATAGGCACTGTTTCCGACAAGAAGCCATAGAGGAAATACAGGCCAGAACTGAGGGATATGCCAGTGCTGCAGCACGACAGATCTCGAAAAATGAATGGGTGACAACGAAGATGGACAACGTCCATGGTGCCGCTGAGGTTTGAAGTGCTCGACACGTTTTCACATTTACACTAATTTCTTCGAGATGCGGCTCTAACAACCGCATTATCTTTCCGATTTCGGATTGTTGAGTAAGCAAACTTTTGTTTACAGTTTACCGCAATGTGCCCCTTTTTGCAGTTGTAGCAGATTGGCGGCTTCCGTAATTCAAAAATGCCTGTATGGTATCAGTGCGTTGTTTAGGAACCTCACTCGATTTCTACGCTTCCGTTTGCTCTTTCCTACAGTGCGCTTCGTAAGAGACGGTCCTTTTTAAAATTACGGTGTGGAATGGTTTTCTGTTGATCAGGTTTTTGAAAAGCACTCTTCCCATTCATCCTTTTCAACGCGCACGCCTCTGTTATGCCACTTTAGGCGAGTTATAATACTCGTGAGCTAACTCTGCTGCCTTGTTAAGCTGCACTTCGCCAAGTTTGTCCAGCAGCCAAAGCGACTTCATCCTCGATGCAGCGGTGGAATTGCTCCAATGCAATCATTCTACCACTTTATCGCGATCGTCATAAACACCTTCGCCCTTGAGCATTCAATTAATGGGCTGTAAGACGAAATGCGAAGTCAACGAATGACTCATTGCCCTTTTTTTGCGTACCGGAACCTTACCAGAAAGCCTCGAGTGACAACTTATAACGTCTCGAGGCACTTCCTTAACCTCGTCTAACTCTCAAACGCTTCTCTCGACACGCACGTTATCACGTCGCGACACTTCGCGGGTAGAAGAGCTAACAGGTCTGCGCCCAAGACCGCTCCAAAGCATTTCGCTCACAGGCGTGTTCAAACTGAGTAGATACTTCGCCATGTCCTTGCCCACTACGAACGTGGCAGTTGTCCCGAATTCATAACCACTGACCTGATCTGTCACAGAAGCTACGCTAGGCGCCTGCGAACACTGTAGGATTGCCGATTCTATTCGTTTCCACTCGAGCCACTCCTGTCTCTCGGCCTCTTCGTGGCGTTCGCGCCTTTCAGCTTCTTGACGTTTGCCAACTTCTTGCCTTTGGGCCTCCTCGCAGCGTGCTTTGATATCCGCCCAGGCCTCATCGACTTCATCAGCCGTCACTCCTGCATCCTTCATGATCTCAATGATCGCTTGCTTTCGTTTCGCACGGCCCAAAATTAGGCCAAGTTTCTCACAAATTTCGATGAGTTCCTTCGCTTCAAGGTTCTCTATTGTTCACACTAACCCTTGCTGTTTGCCCCTGTTAAGAATATACTTGCCGTACCAACTATAAGTCGACTAGCTAGACGCGCAAATATTTTTAACACTGCCATATTTACACCCTCCACATACCCTTTGGTTTCAGTTTGCTCCGACTTGGCTTGAAACGATCAAAGCTCACTCACTAATGCTTCCCACAGCCCTTCTCTAAACTACTATAACCTGTGCTATAGTCTGGTGAACTGAGGGGAAAACGTCAGGCACTCACCGCATCGATGTCGTTGACACCGGCCGATCCCGCAGCTGCCATCCACTGTTAAGACTCGCACCGCCACGGACACTATTGCGTAGTGTGCCGAGGTCACGGGTCACCATGGTCACCATCCGTTTGGTAGCGTGTGTTTCTCAGCTCTGCATGCTTCTGCGCAGAGCCGATAGACGAGCTGACAAGACGACCGTGAGTTAAGGCAAGTTTTATGTACAGCATAGAAATAGAGACGTTACATGTTCGGAACTGGGGCTGACAGCTTATGGACTCCAAGAGCCGAGATGCCTTCTCTCTGACGCATAGGTCGGCTTCTTGGGGCCCACCGCGGGGTTGCGTTATGATAATCAAATCTGGAGCTGCTGCGCTGGGTTGCACCCAAAGACGAGTGATATTGCCACGCCTTGAGCAAGACTCGCCAGACTGGATGGAGCCGTTTGCATAATCGGGCTGATATCGGGCCCGTGGATTGAGGGAGTTCGCTGTGCGTTGCGTAAGACACACCGGCGCGTCGTGTTAGGTGACGTCGTTGAGATGATGACGTCAGGCGGGCTCACTCGCGGGCCTTGACACAGATTGCCTTTGCAGAGGCAATGACGTTCAGTCTGGACTCTCAGGCGTAACAAGGCCCAGGCAAGTTCAAAACGAGTCGGAAACGTGTCATGCATAAGTTTATTTTATGTACGACGCGCACTCGTGGTACTGATACAAAAGCATGTTCTAACTTTAGACAAAAACGTAAGTTGGTCAACGCGTGCTTGCGATGCATACCACGTGATGGCCGAGCAGGTATATATCCTCGAGCTCTTCTGGGACACGATCACTTTCATGTGATTTCGCGTTGTGTTGTGCAGTGGCTGATACACAACTGAAAATACGTGAGCTTGTTAAGCCTTCAGTGTCGCGGCAGCTCACCTTGCATCGTTCTCGAGGAGGCGTGAGCCAGCTGGCCGTTTCGTTCGCAGCGAGTGATCGTGCGAGCGTACGAATTCGTACCACAAATGCGTACGCTTGAGGATATCATTTCAGCTTTTTGGTGAGATTAGCTACGTATTTCCAAGGACAATGCAGAAAAAAAAGCAACGTGCACACGCGGTGCATTGTTTCGTTTGCTGCCACGACCGCAGAGTTTGTTTACGTTTACGCTGGCTGTCCCAGCGTTCGATTTTGTGATCTTCGGGCAGCTTCGGGTTGTCTCGGGTTTCTCACGTACGAGACCACGACGATATTTCCTGTCCAGACCAATCCGCATGCAGCCGACAAGTTCGTGTGTATGGAGCACCTAA